>JBBPMU010000652.1:0-16427 GCA_038090475.1 Wakefieldia striispora | reverse complement strand
TCGTCCCTTTATGGTAACCCCCCTAGTATATAAAGGGTCGACTTGTAGTAGATAGCTCTTCAGCTAATTCTATGCACTTCTGCCTGCAAAGTCTTCGCTCCTGAAGAAGGTCGCTCGACTTACCTCCTGCACTAAGCCCTTCCAGTCTTCTGTCTCTTGTTACTCACTGGGGCTTCACCCTTATGAGCGATAGCCATATACTCTGCTCCTAGTCGTCGACGACACTACAAGTACGAAAGGATCTCAAGTGAAGTCTTTGTTCCGCACCTGCGTAACAGGAGGGACCGCATTAGGGCAGAAATGGACACTAAGGCCACTGAGGCGGTAAAAGGACAAGGGTCAGGGTAAATGAGGGTAGCCCTGCCCCAGTTTGTAATCGTTCTTCTTTTTCTGAACAATTTTTCTTTTCTCTTCTTGATGTAGAAGGCAGTGAGACTTTCTCCTATGATACCCCTACGGACAAGTTTTCTTTTCAAGATACAGTAGAACATGTATCTCTCCTCCCCCCCACTTCTGGAACGGCAACCCATTTGGGTGTGGCAGCAGAAGAAAAATATACTGCGCTTAATTCTGTTTTTTCTGATAAAAACAATTTTTCAATTTCCACACCTACATTACATTTTGTTTCATCTTCACCTTCAAACCCTCAGACTTTCATCTGTTCAACTCTTAATCACTCTGGACACCTCTCCCCCTCTACTAATATTTGTTTCAGAAAACTTCAAGGATGGTATACAATGACCTGCAGTTCGTTGATCGACTCAGGCGCCACGAACACGTTCATTGACAAAAAGTTTTGTGACACTAATGGAATTATAGGAACCAGATTGCCTGCACCCATTGGGGTTTCAAACATGGATGGAACAAACTCTTCAATCGGTGCTATCACGCACAAAGTTCAAGTATTTTTAGAAATCAATGGACACTCAGAATTTGTGGATGCATATGTGACTAATTTGGGAACCCATCCAATGTTCATAGGATATGACTGGCTCAATCACCACAACCCCGAAATAGACTGGATTACCAGCGATATAAAATTCAGCCGATGCACAAGTTACTGTCAACAATTGTCAAGAATGAGATTACCACCCACTTTCTTCAGTAGGGCGATGACAAAACAAGAAGAAGAAGACCACATAAAAAGTATGGTCCCCTAGACTTATCATGAATTTCTAGATGTATTCTCTGAAAAAGAATTGGAAAGGATGCCCATGTGCAAACCATGGGATCACGCTATCGAATTAAAAGAAGACTTTGTCCCCAAGAAAGGACAAGTGATACCTCTGTCACAAACAGAGATGGACAAGGTAGCTAATTTCCTACAAAAGGAACTAAAGAAAGGGTACATATGACCCTTGAAGTCCCCCCAAACAGCTCCCGTATTCTTTATACCAAAGAAGGATGGTAAAAAACGTTTAGTCATGGATTATCGTTACCTCAACGAGGGAACAATCAAAAATGCTTACCCATTACCTCTAATTCCCTCACTCATAGACAGGTTACAAGGAGCAGACATGTTCACCACCATGGACCTACAGTGGGGATACAACAATGTCCACATCAAAGAAGGAGATGAATGGAAAGGGGCCTTTGTGACCCCGATGGGTGCTTATGAGCCCCTGGTAATGTATTTCAGAATGACAAACTCACCATCCACTTTCCAGAATATGATGAACGACAACTTCAACAACATGTATGCGGTAGTCATCATCTTCATCGATGACTGCATGATTTTTACCAGCAGAAAAATGCAAGAAGAACATGAAGAGATAGTGAAAGAGGTACTCAAGCAGCTGAGAGAAAACGATTTATTTGTTAAGCCCAAAAAATGCCACTTTTCACAAAAGAAGGTAGATTTCCTTTGTTACAGAGTAACGCTCAAATCAAACAAAGATAGCTTCATGGACTCGAAGTCTCAATGAAGATGTCTCAATGCGAAGTCTGAGATGATGACCAACTTGTAGTCTGGTTGGACGAAATGGCCGAGAGCAAAAGATAAGGGCCACGTACTTAGAAAAGAGAGAGAGAGTGAGGAGGAGATGTTGGCGGAGAGTGATAGTCCAAGTAATTCGAGGAGCAATCCTTAATTCCTACCCTTGGAAGTAGAAACAAGTAGATTAGACTGGGGAATCCAGTCGTCAAAGTGCTACCTTATATACAGGAGGGAATCATGCACAGACCAAGCTGTGCGCATGCTATCATCCAATAAGAAAAAGGGAAGTGAAGTCGTACGATCCGAAGATCGCGTATCCTGAGTCATATCATCTGTGTCAATGAGAAAGGGAGATAAGGAGAGTGCCGGGCCAATGGCAAAAGAAGAGCAGAAGATAACGTATCAGCCAATCAGCAAGTGCCGCAGGTGGTCACGTGTGTCAGATCACATGACTGAAAGAAGTTTATACTGACATAGGAGCGTACTAAAAGGGGAACGTCACATGATCGTGTGAAAGAGTCACGTGACACGAAATACATGTTGGTGCTTGCCTTCAAGGGCTGAGCATAGCAAAGTGGTTCGTTAAGTAAAAAGTTTGATAAAGAATGATGAAATCATAACATCCTTGGGATGGTCGTATCCCAAGAAGGGGTAGAAATGCAAGCGTCCAAAGTCACCGGAGTCCTGGATTGGCCTACACCAACCAGACTCAAACAAGTACAAGGCTTCCTAGGCCTTTGTAACTATTACCGACATTTCATACCTAATTTCACCCATATAGCATGCCTGTTATGATTTCATCATTCTTCATCGAACTTTTTACTTAACAAACCATTTCGCTATACTCAGCCCTCGAAGGCGAGTACCAACATGTAATTCTCGTCACGTGACTCTTTCACACGATCACGTGACTTTCTTGTTTTGGTACGCTCCTATGTCAGTATAATTTCATTCGTCACGTGATCTGACACACGTGACCACTCGCAGCATTTGCCGATTGGCCGATTACTTATCTTCTGCTCTTCTTTTGCCATTGGCCCAGCACTCTCCTTATCTCCCTTTCTCATTGACACAGACGATATGACTCAGGATACGCGATCTTCGCATCATATGACTTCTTCCTCTTTTTCCCATTGGACGATAGCATACGCACAGCATGGTCTGTGCACGATTCCCTCATGTATATAAACTAGAGTACTCGTGACTGGAATCCCCAGTCTAATCTACTTGATTCTACTTCCCAGGGTAGGATTTAAGGATTGCTCCACACCTCACTGGGATTATACTTCATCCAGCATCTTTTCCCCGCTGTCGTACGTTGTCGTCATTCTCTTTCTTTCTCCTCGTTCATCCCGACCAGACTTCGCGTCGGTCGTCATGTTAGACTCTGCGTCGGCACAACCTCATTGAGACTTTCCATCCATGAGTTTATTCCTTTTGGTTTAGTTTGAGTGCTACTTCGTATCAATGCCCACTAAATGACTTAACAAAGAAAGATACCCCCTTCAAATGGGGAAGCAAACAAAATTCGGCATTCAAAAAACTTAAAGAAGCATTCACAAAAGAATCCCTTCTGGCATACTCTGACCAGAAGAAGCCGATGTGCATAGAAACCAACACATCAGATACATATAGCAACAGGAGCAGTACTCTCGATAAAAGATGACAATGGTATATGGAAACCTTGTGCTTTCATCTCTCATTCATTCAATTCCACCGAAAGAAATTACCCCATTTACAACAACATCAGCAAATCACTTTTCTCCTTGACAGACATAGACAGTCCTCTACAGCAATCCCCAGGAAGGTCTCTGATTCACAGTTCCATAGTAAAAAATAGGGGTAATCTGACATAAAAATTTTAGTATTAATGTAGGTTAAAATTTTTATGAGGCCTTCCTAATATGTATCCAAGCCTCTGTGCAAATTTCTAGGACTCTAGGTACAGATGTGTAGACACATCATGCAAAGACATGTGTGGGAAAAGGAGTGATTTGCTGATGAAAGAGCTTTTAGCAGTGATTAGAGCCCTTCAAGATTGGCGACATTATCTAGTCGGCAGAGAAACTGTTGCAAAGCAACACTCAAACAGTCAAAAGTAGAGGAAAGGAGGATGAGAGCACCTGGTTCCAGGGGCTCACCGGTGACGAACAAAGCGAGGAGACAAAGGGGAAAGTCATGAAGAGGAATGTTGGTGATAGTGAGAGTCCAAGTGAGGCAGAGGAGCTATCCTTAATTCACACCCTTGGAAGTATGAACAAGTAGATAAGACTGGGGTTACCAGTCGCAGAGTACACTACTTAAATAGTGTCTGGTGAGTGCACACAGACCATGCTGTACAATACTAAGTAAGGTAAGTAAGATACAGTGTGAGCACTAGAAATACAGAAAAGGAAATCATATGATGCGAGGATCGTGTATCTTTGAGTAAGCATCTATGAGTCAATGGGAAACGAGATAAAGGATAAGGATGAGCCAATAGCAAAAGAAGAGCGGAAGATAAGCTATCGGCCAATTGGCAAGTGCCGTGAGGGGTCACATGTGTCAGATCACGTGACAGAAGGAAATTTATACTGACATAGGAGTGTACCAAAAGGGGAATGTCACGTGATCATGTGAATGAGTCACATGACACAAAATACATGTTGGTGCTCGCCTTCGAGGGCTGAGCATAGTGAAGTGGTTTATTAAGTAAAAAGTTTGATAAAGAATGATGGAATCATAACAGAAACCTTCGAAACATGGACAGATCATAAAAACTTAGAATACCGGAAGAAACCGCAGACCCTATTGCCCCAACAGGCGAGGTGGCACGCTCTACTACAAGAGTTCAACTACGTCATGTGTTACAAACCAGGCATGCAGAATGGACGAGCAGACATGCTCTCCTGATGACCTGATCATGGTGATGCGGTAGAAAACCACAATGAAAATATAGTGGTCAATCCAAATTTGACGGTAAAAGTGGTAAACGCACATCATACCACCATGGTCTCTCCATTCTTCGAGAAAATCCAAAAAGAAACTGCACTACTAAAAGAATCTCATATCCCACAGGGGTTTGTCTTCTGTGACGAAGAAAAGGTATACAAAAACAATAAATTTAAAATATTCATCCCGGAATCCTTTAGAACCGAATTACTAACATTATTCCATGATTCCCTGGTAGCAGGACACGCCAGAAGGGCCAGAACTGGCCATCTCATTTCTCGATTCTACACTTGGAATGGCATGATGAAAGACATCGCCAACTATATAGATCACTGCCAAGTGTGCGCCCTCACGAAGGGGAAGTCAACAGCACCTGCAGGAAAACTGTTACCCCTGGAGTCGCCTTTGCGACCCTGGGAAGATATTTCTATCGACTTCGTCACCAGACTACCCCTATCAAAGGGTTATGATTCTATATGCGTAATTGTGGACTGTTTTTCTAAAGAAGTCATCTTCTCCCCATGTCTAAAAAAGATTTCCTCCTTAGATTTAGTGAAACTTTTCAGAGACGAAGTATGGTGAATCACGGATTACCCTCTTCTGTCATATCGGACCGAGGCCCCCAGTTTGTCTCGGAGTTCACCAAACATCTGTGTAAAATTCTAGATATCAGACAATGAATCTTGACCACATATTACCCACAAACGGATGGACAAACCGAATGCATTAACAGAGAAATGGAACAATACCTTCGGACTTATGTTGCAAAGAAACAAGAAGATTGGTGCGAGTGGCTCAAACTCGCACAATTCCACCACAACAACTCTCTCGGGTCGGTGACCAACATGACCCCATTCGCCATCACAAAAACTTATCAACCGTGGTTGGGATTTGAGAAAACCAAAGGAACTCCTTTCACAGATGAATGTGCTCACTCCCACAACGAAATAAAACAAGCTCTGGATGACACATGACAATGGATGATTAAAAATGCAGCATGGAAACGGTCGGACGCCCCAACATATGAAGTTGGACAACAGGTCTGGCTATCCACAGAGCATCTCAAGCTCCCCTACACAGCAAAAAAGCTTACACAGAAGTGGATTGGACCATATGAAATCACTAAAGTCTTACCGAATGCCGTTATGCTATGTCTTCCCAAAACTTTTACCATTCATCCGACAGTCAACGTCTCCAGGGTGAAGCCATACAGAGAAACTCTTGTGGGGCAACCCATGAGAAAACCAGATGCCATCATAGTCAACGATGAAGAATATGAGGAACATGAAGTGGACTACATTGTCACTTCATGAATGAAAAATCGGAAATTGGAATACCTGGTGCACTGGAAGGGGTGGGAAGAATCAGACCATACTTGGGAACCTGCAGACCATCTCAAAAATGCCCTGGAGATCATCAAAACCTTCCACCAAGCCCACCCATCCGCCCCTAGAAAACTGCAAGGCCTTTCACCATCAGAATTCAATTCTCTTTTCTCCAATTACTCAATCAATTTCCACTCGCATTCTGCCCTCACTCATCTAGAATATGAAGCATAAAAAAGTTCTCTCCTCGTCGGGATGACTTGGACCTTAGAAGGGGTAATGTTATGATTTCATCATTCTTTATCAAACTTTTTACTTAATGAACCACTTCACTATGCTCAGTCCTTGAAGACGAGCACCAACATGTAATTTGTGTCACGTGACTCATTCACACGATCATGTGACGTTCCCCTTTTGGTACGCTCCTATGTCAGTATAAACTTCTTTCAGTCATGTGATCTGACACATGTGACCACTCGCGGCACTTGCCGATTGGCCAATACACTATCTTCTGCTCTTCTTTTGCCATTGGCCCAGCAACCTCCTTATCTCTTTCTCTCATTGACTCATAGATGATGACTCACGATACATTCCTCCCAGACTTCTATTCCCTTTTACAATTTACAAGACTGACACCTTATCGTCAGATACTATATGAGGTATTCCTACTTTAGGGTAGATGGTCTGTGTGCACATATCACCAGACACTATTTAAGTAGCTAGTTTGCAACTGGAGTTTCCCCAGTCTTATCTACTTGATCATACTTCCAAGGGTGTGATTTAAGGATAGCTCCTTTGCCTCACTTGGACCTCTACATCCTTCAACATTTCTTTCAATCCTTTCCTCGACATCCTCATTGCTCGCTTTGTGTCTGGGGCTCCCCTTGAGCCTTCCTCCCTAAGTTTTCTCTCTTCTTCATTTTGTTTGAGTGACACTTCGCATCAACAACACAAGCCCATGGCCAACCAAGGAGTTCATGACAGTGAAGTTCATCTGGCTTCCTGTGATTAAACCTGACCAGCAGGCATGGCCAAAGGATGAAATACTCTTGGGTAACATGGAAGAAATTTATAAATTCCTGCAATGACAAAATACAAAATTGAAAAATGAAGGATGACAAAGAAAATGGAGAAATTTTTTTTTCCCTCCTTCCCCTTCACACTCACTCTTCAAGAGTTCTCTGGTAAACTGTATTTGATATGGAGTAGCACTCAAACAACCACAAGAAGAAAGAAAAGAGAGGGCACCAGGTTTGAGCAGTGCACCAGTGAGGAAATGGGCAAGGATGAGATCTTGATATGGATTGAAAGAAATGTTGGGAGGTAGAATAATCTAAGTGAGGTGAAGGAGCTATCCTTAAATCCTACCCTTGGAAGTAGAATCAAGTACATACAGAGTTTAAATACATAGTGTTTAGGTATCATGCATGGACCAAGCAGTGTATATCCATAAGTAGAAAGTTCAAATGGTGCAAGAAGAATAAATACCAAAAGGGAAATCATGCAATATGGAGATCATGTATCTTGAGTCATCATCTATGAGTAAAGATAAGAAGATAAGGAGAGAGCCAATAGTGAAAGAAGAGCAGAAGATATGCTATCAGCCAATCAGCAAATGCTACCAGTGGTCATGTGTGTCAGATCATGTGACTGAAGGAATTTTATACTGATATAGGAGCATACCAAACGTGGAATGTCACGTGACTGGTCATGTGATTAAGAATTACATGTTGGTGCTCATCTTCATGGACAGAGCATAGTGAAGAGAGTCTGTAAAGGTAAAAAGTTCAAAATAAGTATGGAATCATAACAGTATGAAAGAAGGAAATACAAAAAGGGAAATCATGCAATGTGAAGATCATGTATCTTGAGTCATTGTCTATGAGTAAAGATAAGAGTGATAAGGAGGAGCCAATAGTAAAAGAAGAGCAGAAAATAAGCTATCAGCCAATCAGCAAGTGCTGTGCATGGTCACATGTGTCAGATCACATGAGTCAATGACTGAAGGAAGTTTATACTGACATAGGAGCATACCAAAAGGGGAACATCACATGACCTGTCACATGACTTGAGAAATACAGGTTGTGCCCATCTTTGAGGACTGAACACATGTAAGAGAGTCAGTAAGGTAAAAAGTTCAAAATAAGTATATGATTCATAACAGTATTTGTCAGACATGGAAGAAGATATGTATGACATTTCCACCCCATGCTCTCACAATAGTGATGGAGGCTACCCACCTGGGATGCCAAATGACTATTAAGTGTTATGATTCTCATACTTATTTCAAACTTTTTACCTTTAACAGACTCTATTGCTATGCTCAGTCCTAGAAGACAAGCACTAACCTGTAATTCTTGATCACGTGATGTTCCTATTTTGGTACACTCCCATGTCAGTATAAACTCCTTCAGTCATGTGATCTGACACATATGACCATTCACAACACTTGCCAATTGGCTGATAGCTTATCTTCTGCTCTTCTTTCACTATTGGCTCTCTCCTTATCCCCTTATCTTTACTCATAGACAATGACTCAAGATACATGATCCTCATATCACACAATTTCCTTTTTAGTATTTCTTTTCTTGGACCATTTCAGACTTTCTACTTATGGATATGCACTACTTGGTCTGTGCACAATACCTAGACACTATTTAAACCCTGTACTTTAGTCAACTGGTTTCCCCAGTCTTATCTACTTGATCCTACTTCCAAGGGTAGCGATTTAAGGATATACTCTTGCCTCACTTGGAAACCTACCACCTTCACCATTTCTCTACACAATTTCCCCAAACATCTCCTTAAAGTGTATTGGCAAGGACTTCCCTTGGAGCCTGGTGCTTTAAGTCTACTTTCTTCATCTTTTGTTTGTTTGTGTTCCGCTGCACTTCATTAAGCATACCCTCTCTCACAGGATTGGCAGTTGACACATCAGAACTAATCTAACCCAATACCCTATAGCTGACTTTTTCTTCTTTTCTCACACATTATGAGCTGAGATGTGCTACTCAGTATTCCCTATCACAGTGCCTTGCACTGCCCATATGACTGGAAGAGCAGACTAATTAGCTACTGAAACATTTTGAAATATAAAGAGTAGTAAGTAGTATACATGTCTGTACTCCTCCTAAGCACAAGGATAAACTGTCAAAACAATCACAAAAACAATGCCAAAGTGTCCATGGGAAAGATGTTAAACTACCTATATCACCACCTATGAAAAACCTTGAGGGCAACCCTATTGGGTGTGGTGCCAAGGCAAAGGCATGCTTAATTCCCTCACAATAAAACAAAATCTCAGAACAAGCATTTATTAGATCTATCTTAATCCAAAAGGAGATCTCTATGCCAATTCTGGTCTCTCCCATGGACTCAATTGGGTATTTGAAGGCACATGCCCTTCTTGACAGCAGAGCTAATGTGATCTTCATCCATGAAGATTTCATAAAGAAACATCACCTCACACAGAAGCCCCTGTCTGTGCCCATACAAGTCTATAATGTGGATGGAACAAAGAACTCTGCAGGCAAAATCTCACACTACATTGACCTTATCATTGACTACAAGGGACACTGAGAGAAAGTGGAAGCTGAAGTCACCAATCTAGGAAAGAATGATCTTATTCTGGACTTTACATACATGGCTGAAACTCCACAATCCAATGGTCAATTGGTCAACAGTGTTATGATTCCATACTTATTTCAAACTTTTTACTTTAACAGACCATCTTTGCTATGCTCAGTCCTCAAAGATGAGCACCAACATGTATTTCTTGATCATGTGACTGGTCACATGATGTTCCTCTTTTGGTATGCTCCTATGTCAGTATAAACTTCCTTCAGTCACATGATCTGACACACATGACCACTCGTGGCACTTGCTGATTGGTTGATAGCATATCTTCTGTTATGATTTCATCATTCTATCTCAAACTTTTTACCTTTAACGAACTCTTTCGCTAGACTCAGTCCTCGAAGACGAGTCCCAACATGTAATTCTCATCACGTGATTCTTTCACACGATCACGTGATGTTCCCCTTCTGGTACGCTCCTATGTCAGTATAAATTTCCTTCCGTCACGTGATCTGACACACGTGACCACTTGCGGCACTTGCTGATTGGCCGATAGCTTATCTTCTGCTCTTCTTTCGCTATTGGCTCCTCCTTATCACTCTTATCTTTACTCATAGACGATGACTCACGATACGCGCCTTTCGCATGGTACGATTCCCTATTCCTTTTCTCATTGGACGATACGATACGCACTGCATGGTCCGTGCACGATAGCCAGACACTATTTAAACCCATGTACATAGTCGACTGGTTCCCCAGTCTTATCTACTTGTTCCTACTTCCAAGGGTAGTGAATTAAGGATATACTCTCTCCTCACTTGGAACTCTATCCTCACCAACATTTCGCCACTCCACGATTTCCCTTTGGTCCTCCTCGCAGCTTTCGCCTCCGGCTCACCTTTGGAACCCAACGCCTTGAGTTTTCTCTCCTCTTCTTTTCCTTGTTTGAGTGTCGCTGCGCAACACTTAGATAAGACTACATGACGTGCGGCGGCCCCACGTTTTCTAGGTCTAACTCGTATGCGCACATCGCAACGCTTCGGACTCTACCCCCCCGCCCCACGTACGAAGGTCAGATTCGCATTCAACAAACAGTTCTCCACACGCCCGTACTTGCGAGGCAAGGCCTCCTTAAAGAAGGTTCAACGAGGGACCCCACTCACCCTTGCCCAGAGGGCCGCTCAGTCGGCTCAGTAAGCAGAGGTGTCGGACTACCCCGACTCTAATCACTCCCCACCACCGTCATCGCCTTCCATCCAGGAGGAACCAATCAGGTCCCCTGTAGATTACCGACCCCCGCCCCCTCCAATGTCAGGCCCACAGGCCTCCTCCTCCGCACGCCCTCCGACTCCCGTTCCAGAGTTGGACGAATCCATTTACGCTAGAGAGTTCATTCGCCAACTCGAAGAAAAAGGCGAAAGGGACGCTTACAAACGTCTGGCCGAGCCCGGCAAATGGGACGGCGATAAAAAGAGGTTCCGCATGTGGTGGACCAAGCTTCGTGCTTGGGTCGAAGCATCGGACTTCAAAGACGATCGGGTCTTGACAACCGCAGTATTGTTAAGATTCGAAGGATCAGCTGAGCCTTTCGCTCAGCAACAAATGGAAAAGTATCTGGGGAAAGACCCCCTTTATTATCCAACCTGGGACGACCTCCAGGAGACGATTAAAGGTTTCTTCCAGATATCCCTCTTGACGCATCAAGCGTACAAGGACTTGAGGGAACTAAAACAAGGATCCTCTCGAATCGCGGACTTCTTGCAGAAGTTCGATGTACTGGCGGTAGAATCGGAGATATCTGACGGCGAGGCAGTTCACCTCCTAAAGGCGGCGGTGAACTACAAAATTTACCAGGAAGTATCGCTCCACTCGGAGCTTGTGGCTGACAAAAAGACGGGACATTGGTACCTGGCGTTGGCCAAGGAATATATGAAGGTGGGGCAAGTATTCGAAAGACTTGCGGAGGAAAGGGGGCAACCCCAACAAGGACCTCCGAAGGCCAAAGCCCCGCCTTCCAACATCCGACCCTGGTACTATCGTCCGCCCCAAGGTCCCCCCTTGTCCACTCACCCTCCCCGCCCCCAATATACTCAATACGGCACCCAGCCTGCCAGAGGTGCTCCTATGGTCGTCGATGCGACGACTACTAACGCCAACGCGAGGCCAGCCGGCAGCCAACCTCGCCCCCTACCCACTCCTCCTCACGCCCATCCGCAGGGCGCTTTCCTATGCTTTAATTGCGGAAAACCGGGCCACTTGGCTCGAAATTGTCGTGCCCCTAAACAGGTACGATACCAAGGAGGCGCCCCGCGCCAACAACACTGGGGAGGATATCCCCCTTACCAAGGCCCTTGGTCGCAGGGTTATGCGACAAATTTCCCGTCTCTCCCGACGGCACCTCCTAACCCGCCTGCAGGATATGCAGCACACAACGCTTCGTTCGTAACAGACGAAGCCGAAGCCTACTGGAGGGACCGAATCCGGGCGGAGATGGACCACAAGACCGCAGAAGCGGTAAAAGGACAAGGGTCCGGGTAAAAGAGGGTAGCCCGGCCCCAGTTTGTAACATGTCTAAAACTTCCTTTTCTGAACAATTCTTCTTTTCATTACTTGACATAGAAGGCAGCGAGAACTTCTCCTATGATACCCATTCTACGAACAATATTTCCTTTCACGATACGCTAGAAGATGTATCCGCCTTATCCCACACCACTTCTGGAACGGCGTCCCATTCGGGCGTGGCAGCAGAAGTAAAAAAAACTGCGCTTAATTCCGTTTTTATTGATAAAGACAATTTCTTCAAAACTACCTTACGCTTTGTTTCCTCTTCACCTTCTAACCCTCAGACATTCATTCGCTCCACCCTTAATCACTCTGGACATCTCTCCCCTCTCACTAATATTCGTTTCAGGAAACTTCAAGGATGGCATACGGTGTCTTGCAAGTCGTTGATCGACTCCGGCGCCACGAACACCTTCATTGATAAAAAATTCTGCGAAGCTAATGGCATTATAGGAACCAGATTACCCGCTCCCATTGGGGTCTCAAACGCGGATGGATCTAACTCCTCTATCGGAGAGATCACTCACAAGGTTAACGTATTCATCGAAATAAATGGACATTCCGAGTTTATAGACGCATATGTGACTAACCTGGGAACACATCCCATGTTTATAGGATACGATTGGCTTAACCGCCACAACCCCGAAATCGATTGGATTACCGGCGACATCAAGTTCGGCCGATGCACCACTTACTGTCAACAAATGTCAAGAATGCGATTACCGCCCACCTTCTTTACAAGGGCGATGACAAGACAAGAAGAAACGGACCACATCAAGTCATTGGTCCCAAGTACGTACCACGAATTTCTAGAAGTATTCTCCGAAAAAGAATCGGAAAGGATGCCCACACGCAAACCGTGGGATCACGCAATAGAATTGAAAGATGATTTCGTCCCCAAAAAGGGACGAGTGATACCTCTGTCGCAAACAGAGATGGAGGAAGTAGCTAATTTTTTGCAGAAAGAACTCAAGAAAGGGTACATACGACCCTCGAAATCTCCACAGACAGCTCCCGTATTCTTTATACCCAAGAAAGACGGTAAGAAACGACTAGTCATGGACTATCGTTATCTAAACGAAGGAACAATCAAAAACGCGTACCCGTTACCACTAATCCCTTCCCTCATTGATAGATTACAAGGAGCGGATCTATTCACCACCATGGATCTACGGTGGGGATACAACAACGTCCGCATCAAAGAAGGAGATGAATGGAAAGCGGCATTCGTCACGCCAATGGGGGCTTATGAGCCCCTGGTAATGTACTTCGGAAAGACAAACTCACCCTCTACTTTTCAGAATATGATGAACGACATCTTCAACGACATGTATGCCGTTGTTATCATCTTTATTGACGATTGTATGGTTTTCACTAGTGGAAAAACTCAACACGAGCACGAACAAATAGTGAAAGAGGTACTCAAACGGCTTCAAGAAAACGATTTATACGTTAAGCCCGAAAAATGCCACTTTTCACAAAAGAAGGTAGATTTCCTTGGGATGGTTGTGTCCCAAGAAGGGGTAGAAATGCAGCAATCAAAAGTCGCAGGAGTCTTGGACTGGCCTACGCCTACCAGACTCAAACAAGTGCAGGGCTTTTTAGGCCTCTGCAACTACTATCGACGTTTCATACCTAACTTCGCCCATATAGCCCGTCCACTAAACGACCTCACCAAGAAAGATACCCCCTTTAAATGGGGAAGCGACCAAGAAATGGCATTCAAAAAACTAAAAGAAGCATTTACGAAAGAATCCCTTCTAGCCTACCCGGACCAGAAGAAGCCGATGCGAGTAGAAACAGACGCATCGGATATAGCAACAGGAGCCGTCCTTTCCATAAAGGACGATGACGGTATATGGAAGCCCTGCGCGTTTATTTCACACTCATTCGATTCCGCGGAGAGAAACTACCCCATTTATGACAAAGAACTTCTAGCAGTCATTCGCGCTTTACAGGACTGGCGACACTACTTAGTGGGTCGCGAAACATTCGAAATATGGACGGATCATAAGAACCTCGAGTATTGGAAAAAGCCGCAAACCCTATCCCCTCGACAAGCGAGATGGCACGCTCTACTACAAGAGTTCAACTACGTCATGTGCTACAAACCAGGCACGCAAAATGGACGAGCTGATGCGCTCTCCCGAAGACCTGATCATGGCGACGCGGTAGAAAACCACAACACCAATGTGGTGGTCATCCCCGAAAAGGATTTGAAAGCGGTAAACTCACACGAGGTGTCCTTAATCTCTCCATTTTTCGAAAAAATACAAAAAGCTACAGCGCTACTGACGGAATCTGAAGTTCCACAGGGATTTACTTTCTGTGAAGAAGAGAAGGTATATAAAAACGAAAAATTTAAAATATTCATCCCACTCTCCATCCGAACCGAACTACTAACACTTTTCCACGATTCCTCTGTAGCAGGACACGCAGGAAGGGCTCGCACGAGTCATCTCATCTCACGATTTTATACTTGGAACGGCTTAACCAAAGATGTTGCCGAATACATAGACCACTGTCAAACGTGCGCCCTCACGAAGGGAAAGTCAACCGCACCGGCAGGAAAACTGCTACCCCTCGAGTCGGCTTCTCGACCATGGGAAGATTTATCTATTGACTTCGTTACGGGACTACCCCTCTCGAAGGGGTACGATTCCATTTGCGTCATTGTTGACCGATTCTCGAAAGAGGTTATATTTACCCCCTGCTTAAAAAAGATTTCTTCTTTAGATTTAGCCAAACTGTTCCGCGATGAAGTCTGGTGCAACCATGGCTTACCCTCTTCCATAGTATCCGACCGGGGCCCGCAATTCGTCTCAGAGTTCACCAAACATCTGTGTAAAATTTTAGACATCAAACAAAGAATCTCCACTGCCTACCACCCACAAACCGATGGTCAAACAGAACGCATCAATAGAGAGATGGAACAATATCTTCGCACTTACGTAGCGAAGAAACAAGAAGACTGGTGCGAATGGCTCAAACTCGCCCAGTTTCAGCACAACAACTCTCTTGGGTCGGCCACTCATTCGACCCCGTTCGCTATCACGAAGACATACCAACCACGGTTAGGATTCGAAGGAGGAAAAGGAGATACTTTCACAGATGATTGTCGAACCTCTCACGACGAAATAAAAAGGGCACTCGACGAAACTAGACAACGGATGATCAAAAACGCGTCACGAAAGCGTACGGAAGCCCCTGCATACGAAGCAGGGCAACAAGTATGGCTATCCATGGAGCATCTCAAGCTCCCATACACAGCAAAGAAACTTACGCAAAAATGGATAGGCCCTTACGAAATCCTTAAAGTACTTCCAAACGCAGTCACGCTACGCCTACCTAAGACGTTCACAATTCATCCTACCGTCAATGTCTCACGAGTTAAACCCTATAGAGAAACCCTATCGGGACAACCCACCAGAAAACCCGATGCTATCATAGTCAATGACGAAGAATACGCAGAACACGAGGTCGATTACATCGTCACCTCTCGAATGAAAAATCGAAAATTAGAATATCTCGTCCATTGGAAAGGATGGGAGGAATCCGACCGCACCTGGGAGCCGGCGGACCATCTCAAAAATGCACCGGAAGTGGTCAAACAATTTCACCTAGCCCACCCAGCCGCCCCAAGAAAACTTCGCGGACTCTCCACAGCAGAGTTTTCCTCCCTGTTCCAAGATTACTCCATCGATTTTCACTCGCGTTCAGCGCTCACCCGTCTAGACTACGAAGCCTAAAAAGTTCTCTCCTCGTCGGGACGACTCGGACCTTAGAAGGGGTAATGTTATGATTTCATCATTCTATCTCGAACTTTTTACCTTTAACGAACTCTTTCGCTAGACTCAGTCCTCGAAGACGAGTCCCAACATGTAATTCTCATCACGTGATTCTTTCACACGATCACGTGACGTTCCCCTTCTGGTACGCTCCTATGTCAGTATAAATTTCCTTCCGTCATGTGATCTGACACACGTGACCACTTGCGGCACTTGCTGATTGGCCGATAGCTTATCTTCTGCTCTTCTTTCGCTATTGGCTCCTCCTTATCACTCTTATCTTTACTCATAGACGATGACTCACGATAC
>JBBPMU010000651.1:299-16443 GCA_038090475.1 Wakefieldia striispora | reverse complement strand
AGGGAAATTTTAAGGGAATGATAATCAATGATAATGGTAGATAATGGATTATATGGAATTATAATCCATTATATACCCCCCTTTGAGGATTATATAGGATTATAATCTCTTCAAAATTTTCCTGATGAAAGTACGATTCCACCTCAACAGCGATGCAAAACAAAGTATTGAAACCGATTCCGACAAAAAGTTGATGAACGTATATGAAGATCCCTCCACAATGGAGACAAGAAACATCAAGATTACCTTGAACTTTTTCGAGAAGGTCCAGCAAGAGACAAAGAAGATTAAAGAAATACCGAGTGGCTATAAGTACTGCTCGATGGAGAACGTCTATAAAGACGACTCATTTAAAGTTTTCGTTCCTCAGTCAATTCGCACTGAATGTTTGCAGTTGTATCACAATTCCCCACTAGCAGGACACGCGGGAAGGGCGAGAACACTACATTTATTATCAAGAGCTTACCGTTGGCCAAACTTTACCAATGACATTAAAGAATATATCGATCACTGTCAGACATGTGCCCTCACGAAGGGTAAGCAAAAGGCACCTGCAGGAAAAATGATTCCCCTTGAGGCACCAGATCGCCCTTGGGAAGATATTAGTATTGATTTCATTTCGGGTTTTCCTATTTCGAATGGTTTTGATTCAATCTGTGTTATAGTGGACAGGTTTTCCAAGGAGGTGGTTTTTACCCCTTGCTTGAAGAACATTTCTTCACTTCAACTAGCGAAGTTATTCAGAGATCAAGTATGGTGTCAACATGGCATCCCCTCCTCCATCATGTCGGACAGAGGCCCCCAATTCGTTTCAGAATTTATGAAGCACTTATGCAAACTCCTGGGTATCACCCAACGATTATCCACCACATATCGTCCACAGACGGACGGACAAACTGAGCGAATCAACCGAGAACTAGAGCAGTACCTTCACACCTATGTGTTGAAGAAACAAGAAGAATGGGCAGAATGGCTCAAGCTGGCTCAATTCCAGCATAACAACGCTTTAGGATCCGCTACCGGTACAACCCCATTTGCAATTACAAGAACCTATAACCCGCAGTTAGGATTTGAAGGAGACGCTTCACGATTCGGAATGTTCGCAAAAGATTGCAACGCCTCTCACAACATAGTAAAAAAGGCACTCGAAGAAACTAGATCGCGAATGAAGAAACAAAGAGATAAAAAGAGGTCCAATGCACTGGACTACCAGATCGGAGACCAGGTCTGGCTCTCGATGGAGCATCTCAAGCTCCCATACACAGCAAAGAAATTGACCCAACGATGGATTGGGCCTTACAAGATTGAGAAAGTCCTACCCAACATGGTGACCTTAGCTCTACCAAGGAGCTTTAATATTCATTTGATGGTCAATGTTTCTAGAATAAAGCCATATAAAGATGTCCTCCCCGGTCAAAAGAAAACCAAACCGGATGCTATCATGATCAACGAAGAAGGTTATGAAGAACACGAAGTAGAATATATCGCAGCCTCGCGATACAAGAATCGGAAATTGGAATACCTTGTCCATTGGTTAGGATGGGACAAAACCGACCGCACCTGGGAACCTGCAGACAACTTGAAGAACTCCCCAGAGGTGGTAAAAGAATTCCACCAGGCCCATCCCGCCGCCCCCAGAAAACTTAGGGTAATTTCCTTATCCGAATTCAATGCGCTCTTTAAAGATTATTCTACCGACTTTGACCCTTGTCCTACCTCTCTCACGAGGTTGGACTTTGAATCGTGAAGAATTCCGGTATAGTGCCGAGGACATCACTCCTAGAAGAGGGGGTGATGTTACAAATCTGTACTTTTTCTCCTGAACCATGACGCTTCACTTATCCTTCACTCTTCACTTTCAAACAGACACTCGAACGATTTCACTACAGGGCGTCCTCGAAGACTCCTGCTAACATGTAATTCGAACCACGTGACTTCATGTGACTTACTGGTATGCTCCTACCTCAGTATAATTTCCTTCATCACATGATCTGGGGCACGTGACCACTTAGCAGCACTTGCCAATTCCTGACAGATGGGACTTTCTATGGCAGTATACAAATTCCTTTCAGTCCACATGATCCGCCACACGTGAGACAACCTTCAGCCTACTTAGGTCAGCCAGACATCAGACCAGAGATTCTGGATCTAGACTTTGGGGCTTACCTTTGACCGTCAACCCCGCAGATACTCTTGAAACTTCTATCTTCTTTCCTTTTCTCTTACTCATCAGGATTATGAGTATCCCCGATCATGACCGTATCAGAAGACACACACCACGGAGAGCTGTGTACGTTTCTCTTATCTTTTCCCATTGACACATAGATGATTACTCAGGATACACTCCCATCGGGGCATGGACTATTTTGGACATTGTACGTTTCTTCATTTACTATACTTAGATATGCACAGCACGGTCTGTGCACGATATGCTACACTACTTAAATAGTAGAGGATTTGACTGGTAACCCCAGTCTTATCCATTTGATCATAGGTATACCAAGGCCTTTGGTTTTAGGATCACTCCCCTTTACAGGTACATACTTGGTACTTTTCACTCCACCCAATCTATCTCTTTTCCTTTTCTTTACTCGATCCGACTCAGAAGACAATTCCCCTATCGACAAAGGGAAGTTCTTGCCTCAAGGACTTAAGAAAGACCACGACACAACCTTAGCCCTAGGGTTAGGGTTACGATTCAACATTCGATTGTTCTATCTCATTTCAGACAACAAGGACCTTAAACTGGGATATCACTCCTGCAAACTTGCTCCTCAATGAGAAGGCCCCTTTGAAATCACTCAAGTGATTTCCCCCATGTCTTATCACCTCAAACTCCCCCCTACTTGGAAGATACATACATGATGTATTCCATGCTTTCATTCTATCCCCCTACAAGGAAACCGACAAACACAGTCCCAGCTTCTCCCAACCTCCACCAGATCTTCTCGGATTGGAAGAAGAATACGAAGTTGAAGCTATCATGGGACATTGGGGTTCTGCATGAAATCTGCAGTTCCTTATCAAATGGAAAGGCTATCCTTTGTCCAACAACATGTGGGAACCGCCATCCAATTTGGTATATGCCAAGACTCTCCTAAACCTTTATAAGGCCTCCCGTCCAAAGGCTTTTCCCCCATCATGCCCCTCCCCTACATGATTGAAATCACCTTCCCCCTTGTTGTTTTCCTTATCATCTCCACCCTCACCCTTTTCTTTTTCTACTGCATCTTCGCTATTGCCCTCAAACTTCAATACTCCCATGACGCCCTCTTCTTCGTCATCCACATCACTCCCCACAGACTCTCCATTGGAATTGTCTCCCCCCATGACATCACTACCCCAGTCCTCTGCTACTCCACCGGTGCCAACTACTTGGGCTGGTCAGCTGAGGTGGACAGTTGGAACAATTCTTGAGTCTCTCCCTTTCTGTTCTCACTCTAATTCTATCCTTTCATCTTCTATGCCAGTTTCCCCTTCCACTCCTCCTGCTGCATACCTGGATATTCCCCTGGACATGCTACTTTCTACTTTGGACCCTATTCCCATCTTCCTAGACAGACTTCCCTGCTTCCATCAGAACATATTCTATGCCTCAGTCATTGCATCACCACCACTCACACTCCACCTCTTGAACCTTCCCCTATCCTCTCAATCGACAGTCGTCCCTCTCCTACTCCAGGTGTTCCGAAACACTCTCTTATCCACAGAGATCCAGCAATGATCTCCTATCCAACTCAGAGAATCTTGCCATACAGGGTACTGGAGGGATTATACTCGATGCCCTTCACCACGTTGGGTTTGGAATCTTCATCCCTACTCTCCCTCCCAACAACGTCCAACCCCTCCTCTGCACCACCCTCATCAGCCTCTCTCCTCTCCAGTGACAGGACTATATCACATCTGATGAGCTCCCTTAGAGCCACCCTTTGGGATGGACCTCTCACATCTACCCTGTTGCCCAACCTTTACTACCCACCCCCATCCCTACCTACCCTATCTGACCTGATGAGCTGGACGCCTCTTCCTTACCCATTAATGATGCCACCCCTCCCCCATATTCTCCCAACTGCCAACCTCTTCCCCAACAACCCACGCCTGGACTGGATGCACCCGATCTGGGATCTACTGGATCCCAATCAGGTATTCGATCACCCTCTCCAATGCTCAACCTTTAGGAGGTTAGAGAATTTCTCACTACCCTTGCCGAACTTATGGAGCCCATCTCCTCCTCCAAGTCCTCCACCCTGCTCCCCATCCCCCCTCCTGTCTGCTGACGAGTTCCTTGTCACTGTTCTTGCTATCGTTGTGGATCCTATGGCCACCTCCAGGTCAGATGCCCCCACTACCGATGCACCCATTTCCTCCAAACCTCCCCTGGCCACTTCTCCTGTAATTGTCCCATCAATCACACAAGATTCCCTCTCTGGACCCAACAATTTATTGATGATAATGCTCTCCCAGACTTTGATGATGAGCATATCTGATGATGATGATTTGGTGAATCATTCTTCTGACAGGGGAGCTAATGTTATGGATTTCGAGGATACCTGGGAACACAACGTCAAAATCATATGGAGACAACTCTCTGGTGAAGATGACACAGACATGGATATGTTTTTCTTTCCTACTCATTCTTATGATCTCTATTGGTTTGACCTTTCTTCCATGGTGTATAGAGACCTTACATGGGAGATCATTGATAGTGGTCAGTATGATCCTATTATCCATGACTTCTAGGTATTCCTTCAGACTTCTCTCGGGAACACCACCGTTTCCCATGTTTATGGATGACCCTGGATTTCTGACTCGTTCTTATTGGGAAGTCCCATTTATCTCATTTCCTGTTATACTTAGTGGAACTCTGCTTGTTCCTTTCTGGACATGGAACTCCAATTCCTTTCTTGGACATGGAACCCTGCATTTCCTTTTACACATACATTTCCTTTTACACGTTGCTCGTTGATTTCCTTTTACAACACACACAATGCGACATGTCTTGTTGATTCCCTTTTTGAAACGAGACAGAATCGTCGAAGGTTGAACCTCAAACCTCAAAGGCAAAGTCTTCCCTTCAACGGGGTATTGTTGTATGTTCTTCAGAGATAGGAGCGCCTGTTTATCCTCTGGCTAAGAGTGTAAATGAATGAGAAGAGTACCCAGTAGCCCCTCAGAATTCCCAAGGGGGTCCAGCCTAGAAGAATAACACCTGGGCGATGTAATTCCAAGTAGCTAAGACTGGGGTTTCCAGTCTCAGCAGTATCTACTTATATACAAGTCCAGCTAGTGAGCACGGACCATCTATCGTAAAAGGAAATCCTAAATATGGCAAATGCCCTTCAGGTGTAAGACCTGATAATCCGTGTATAGCAATGTCTGTCCGATGGAAATGTATCATGAGTAAAAAGAAATGAGTAAGACACACAGCTCTCTATGGCATGTGCCTTCCAATACAATCATGATCAGGTAACATCATAAGCAAGAATGACTATAGATGAGAAATCGTCAATATGTCCAAAAGAGGTAAAAGGGTTATTCCCAAAGAGAAGGCCGCCGGGAATAAGTCTGAAGGTCTCGACCGACGGCCAAATCGGCAAATGCTGTGAAGTGGTCACGTGCAACAGATCACGTGACGAAGGAAATTATACTGTTGTAGGAGCATACCAAAAGTGAAACATCAGGTGACCTCGAGTCACGTGATCAGCAAAGTACAGGTAGACGGCGCTCTTCAGTCGGATTGCCGTAAGAAAATGTCCTAAGTGTAAAAGTTTGAGAAGAATGTTAATAAAGGTAGCGTCTTTCAAGGAAAGAAATATAGGGTTCATAACACTTTTATGCATTGTCCCTTTATGGTAACCCCAGTAGTATATAAAGGGTCGACTTGTAGTAGATAGCTCTTCAGCTAATTCTATGCAATTCTGCCTTGCAAAGTCTTCGCTCCTGAAGAAGGTTGCTTGACTTACCTCCTGTGCTAAGCTCTTCCAGTTCTCTGTCTCTCTTTCTGACAGGACTTCTCCCTTGCGGGCAATAGTCAATACTCTACTCCTAGTGACTGCTGGCCTACAAGTACGAAAGGATCTTGAGTGAATTCTTTGTTCTGCACCCATGTAACATGATCTACTTCAATCAACACTAGTGAGTAATCCTCCTCCTAGTGTCCATAACCTCTACCCTTTTGCCCTTGCTGTGTGAAAGCCTAGTCACTTAGGTGTCTAGAGATCAGAGTAATTGCCTAGACCTCAGCTAGTGTGATTGCTTTACTTCTAAGCATGTGAGTGCTAGAAGTAGATGAACAGTTTCAAAATGAGTGACTGGAGCAAAGGTGTCTTCATAATTGATTCCAAAGATTTGATTGTAGCCTTTTGCTACAAAGTAGGCCTTTTTGCAGCCATTGTGCTTCTCAGAAAATACCCATCTCCCTTTGATAAGTACACATCCCTTAGGCATGAGCATCCATACATTTCTCTAGATAAGAGATTTGTATTCATCTTCCATGGCAGCTTGCCATTGTGATTGACCATCCTTTGAAAGTTTCTTCACATCCCTGTAGTGCTTTTGTAGCATCATCACAGCTTGAGGTAGTGTTATGGATTTCGAAGATACCTGGGAACGGGACGTTGAAACCATCTGGAGACAGCTCCTTGGTGAAGAAGATACGGACCCAGATACGTTTTTCTTTCCTACTCATTCTTATGATCGTCATTGGTTTGACCTTTCTTCCATGGCGTATAGAGACCTTACTTGGGAGATCATCGACAGCGGTCAATACGACCCTCTGTTCCATGACTTCTAAGATATCCTTCAGACTTCGCACGGGAACACCGCCATTTCCCACGTTCACGGATGCCCCCGGACTTCTGACTCGCTTCTACCGGGAAGTCCCTTTATTTCATATTCCACTTATATCTAGCGGCTCTCCGCTTCTCCCTTTGGACTACCGCATTCCGATGCCTTTCTTGGACACGGGACTCCGCATTTCCTTTTACGCGTACGTTTCCTTTTACGCATCCTTTGTTGATTTCCTTTTACGATACACGCGACGCGACGCGTCTCGTTGATTCCCTTTCTCGTCTATTTGCTTCTATTTGTACCTTGTAGTATAAATACCCGCCGCTGTAGTAGAATAGCTCTTCAGCTAATTCTACGCACTTCTGCCTGCAAAGTCTTCGCTCCTGAAGAAGGTCGCTCGACTTACCTCGCGCTAAGCCCTTCCAGTTCTCCGTCTCTATTGCTGACCCGGGGCTTCTCTCTTACGAGCGATAGCCAATACTCTGCTCCTAGTCGTCACCGACACTACGAGTATGAAAGGATCTCGAGTGAAGTCTTTGTTCCGCACCCGCGTAACAGGTAGCATGTGACAAATCCATTCATTGCTAAAAAGCATTCCCATATCTTTGTCTTGTTCAATGATAGTAGGTTCCTCCTGAATTGGTTCTCTTCCTTCTTGAATATCCCTTTTGATTTCAATAGGTGGTCAGTCACCATATGTGTTATCAGGGTGAATTTGTGGTTGATGAACTCTATCAGTTTGTTGTTGGAAGGTCTCTCTTTGAATATTAGTTTGTCTATCCTGATGAAGGAGTTGGCAAAATTTGATTAGAGGTTCTTGTCTCTGATGAGGGGGAAACCAATTCGAAGGTCCTGTGAAGGGTAAATCCCACAAGTCTCAGAAAGTTGTCTTCTTCCATTTATGTTGTGGCATGTTGTCATAATCTCTCCAGTTTCCTTGATTGTCTTTAAAGCAATGTGAAATAGGTGTCGCTTCTCTCTTTATTGGTTGATTAAGAGGTGAAGGAGATAATGGAGGTATGTAAAGGTGATGATAATTGATGATAGGGTTCTTCTGCAGGTCCTGGTTCAGGGGAACTGTCTGGGAATTCAAGTGGAGGAGTACAGTAGACTGGTGAGAAGGAGGATAATCATAATCAATTTCTGGTCTATCAGGATCAACAGGATCAAAAATTGATGGAAGATTGAGATCCAAAGGTGATTCTCTCTTCTGTGAAGAAGTTGGTGATCTCATCCTTGTTGATGGAGATGGAGATTACAAGTTTCCACTAGTCTGTTCCTCATCATGAAGGGAGTTTGCTGGTTCTTCAGGACAGAAAAAGTCTCTTGTTCTCTTTTAAACAATATGAGAAGATTCTTTCATTGGAAGTAGCTTGAGTGGCTACAATGGCTTTGTGTCTTGGTATTGACCAAAATCTCCAACCTTTGGTATTGGATTCATATCTGATAAAGATCATCTCTTCAGCTTTTGCTGAGAGTTTATCCTGTCTTTCTGTCAGATGGAGAAAGAATTCCTGCACTGGAGAAAGGGCTGTGTGTCAGGAGAGATGTCCATTGTGTCTTGGTCCAGAGAGCCATCCCAGCCATGTTCAGCTATATCAGAATCAAAGTGGACATTGGGTTCAACAAGAACCCCAGATGTGCTCTCACTCTCTCTAAAGAAAAGAGTGGAATCAAAATCTTGTTCAATTTGTCCATAAAATGCATCTTCTTCAATCTGACCATAGGTGGGATTAGAAATGACAGCATCAGCAATCATTTCATTGGCTTTTCCTTTCCCTTTATCTTTCTTCTTCTCATCTTTCCTCTTTTCATACCATTGTTTTTTATTTTTCTTCATTGGATTCTTCTGTTTTTGTGGATTTGACGAGTGTGATTCAGATGAGTGATCCTGGGAAGAATGATTTTGTTTCTTCCACTGTTTTTATGGTGGACTGTTTTTGATCACATTGGTATGGGAGGAAGAAGAGGCTTGTACCTCTGTGATGTGAGAAGCTAAAGGTTGGGAATGACCAGTGCAGATGTTGCATTCTCTGAGTATAGCAGCAGTGACATTTTTGACATTGAAGTCATAGACATCATAGGTTTGGATGAGGGTGGAGTGGAGATGGTTGAAAGTTTCAGGGAGTTGAGACATGATCAACATGGCCTTGTGGTTGAAAATCCGGATCCTGAAACCTTCCTCATCTGTAACCAATAGTTGAGAGTGAGGGAGTAATGGACATGCTTTGATTTCTTGACTTGTCTATCCTTGGCTTCCTCAGTCACTACTCTCTCTATGTGGTGTTCTTTTCCTACTTCATCAGCTAGGTTCTGTATTGAAGTGAATACAAGATAGAAAAGAGCTTTCTTGTCCAAGTGTTTCCATCCTGAAAGTTCTGTAGTGGCAATGTCCAAAGTTGAAGCTATATCAGAGCCTTCTGTTATGAAACCCAATAAGTTGAGAGATCTAAAAAGAGCTTCAATCTGCTTTGCCCAAGCATAGTATGTGCTTTGTCTGGTGAGTTCTGGAATCTTGGCAAGGATTGAAGATTCTGTTGAGATCCATGATGTTTCATCATTCAGACTTCATCATTAATAAGTCATAGATCTAGATCATTCTAGACTTGGATCTAGATTGATACCAGTTCTAGAATGGAACTAGAACTGAGGTGAGTCACTATCATATTATTCATTTCAGATGATAGTGAGATAAGAGTCCATTATGCTATTAGACAATAAGGATATGTATTACTCAGATGATATGATAGTACCATATCTTTAGTCATTTCTTATGACTCATTCTTATCTCTTATTGTTCTTATCCTTTCATTCTGATTGGTAGATAAGAACCTCACACATGTATATAAGAGGGGACTCATACAGCATATCCCCTCAGTCAGAATTCCATCCTTGGATTCACACCTCCACTTGCCCTTATCTCAATCATATTCCTTGATCAAGATCAGTGAGTGTTCTCCTCACTGGTCACCATAGCCTCTGCCTTGGTTATATGCTTGTCTTCCACTCACATACTATATCAAACCTCATATCCCTTGGTATGAGAGATCAGAGAGGGTCTATATACTCTCTTTAGATCGTGAGCCCTGGTTGATCACTGGCCTTGTCATCTTTTACTGTGCTTTCTCCCTATCGTGCTTGTGATCATGTCAATCATGGAACCCTATGAGGTTTACTGGTTCACCCACCTTCTTTTGCTTATTCTTCAAGTGATGACTCTTTTCTCTGCACAAGAGGTTACTCAGATGTTCACCAACATCTTTGTACTCAGTTTTGCAGATGGTTACCTCATGTACCATCTTACTCATGGTTAACCTTTTGGTCATTTCATGCTTCTCTTTGCCTATTGAGTCGAGACAAGTGTCTGGTTACTAAATATTTCCTTGACCAGAACACCCCTCAACCAGGTAGAGAACTGTTCCCCTGCTTTTCAGGAGAACCAGCATCTATCCAAAACCAAAATCATTCTCAAAGACAGCACACTGGACCCTCTCAGGCTCTGCATCCACACACACCCACTCCAGTTTCCTCTGGACATTCACACTCTTCAACTGCAGATCAATTCCACATTCCATGTCCTTTTTGTCATCATCCCTGTGAGGAACAGGAGGTTTGTTATGGTAATCATCCCAATTCTCAATACTGCCACCACCATGTATGTCAGGAGGGTACTTGCTTTAGTAACTCCTAGACAGACTTTGGATTTGACCAACACCCTATAGCTCCTGGCTACCAAGGCTGGTTATCTGTCATCCCTACTGACAGAGTCACATTTGTCAGAGAACGACACCTTCAGAATCTCAAATACCAACATTGTTTAAACCAAGAATCCTATTGTCATCCCTCACCATCACCACCTCCTTCCTATTTTCCTTGCAATGGCACAACAATTCATCTCCAAGCTGAGCCAGTCAATGTTCAGCTGTGGCCCATTAACCCCTCTCCTCCTAGATCAACTTATGTCAAACTGACAGAGAATTCTGATAGAAACAGTAGCAAGGAACAACAGCCTCTCACTCCCCAGTCTCCCCTTCGACAGATTAGTGAGCACATTACCATGGAGACAAGAGACATATGAGTTATCAATAATGGGGATGGAATGTCAACAGCATTTCACCCAGCTCCATATGGGCTCATTAGAGTGCCTGGGAGACAGAGTGGCAGTCTAAAGCAATAGCACTAGCTGAGGACTAGGTGATCAATCTTGTCTCTAGACACCTAAGTGACTAGGCTTTTGCACAGCAGGGCAAAAGGGGCAGAGGTTATGGACACTAGTGTGGAGAACTAACTCACTAGTGTTGATCGAAGAAGATCAAAGAGGAGTGGCCTTTGGTAGAGGTGGGAGTGTGAGGAAAAGTGAACAAAGTTCACTGGTTAGAGAGCTCTGGGGGAGACTCTCTGTCTTATATACTGTACAGAGAGTACATATATAGTAATGGTCTTATCTGTCTAGAAAGGCCATGAATGTCCTGATAGGATGATAAGGAAGATAACAAGAATAGAGAGATAAGTTATCTCTATATGAAATAATTGTTATCTGCCAATAGAGTGAGTATCCACTATCATATGAAATAAGAAGACATGATAGTGGACAAGGGTGTTTGTCAGATACATTTCAGGGTTGCACCCTGTTACAAACACTATTTTCCTGCCCTCAGACATCCACTCTTTTTCAAACTTGAAGTCCAACTATGTTGTCCCTTTCTCTAGCGCACTCTTCGATCCAGAACAACTACTGTTCTAGGACAAGGTACGCACCTCATGTAAGGGCTGTCCAAAGGACTGGATCCTATTGGCTGCCACATTTATGCTTCTTATTTTCATTTCCGGCACGATCTAAAGATCTGCCACACCTCATGTATCATTTGACTCTTCTTTTCATTTCCACTTATGCTTCCTTTCCATTCTGCGACATGCCTCATGCTTGACGCATGTTGATAACGGCTGTGGTATTCTTTCATATTCCATGATGTTCCAGCCAATGGTGGAACACCCTCTTATCTTCTTACAAACATGTACATACAGCTGGCCTGTAGTATATAAACCATGAATACAGAACCAAGGAACTCTAACAAAGTTCACTTGGAGTTTACACTTCATTCTGAGTGATCATTCCTACAACCTCATCTCTTACACTTTAACAAGCTCAGCTTTTGAAGCTTGTTTCACACCCTATATCAATATGCAATTGATATATCTGAAATATGGAATCAGTTCTAGGTATTTCCATTCTGATAAACAAGAGATTGATCAAAGATTGATCTCAGATCAGGGTATCTGGAGATGAAGATCTGAAGATGAAATACCACTGATCTTGACACAGTCTTCCACCAACCCCACCCTCTGGGCAACAAGATTCCAATCCTGAATCAGATGGTCAATGAGGAGGAAGATGCTCTTCCCTTTTTCTTTGGAACAGATTGCACCCCTTACTAGAGAGTAGATTTCCCTCCAGCAGAGAGACTCATCCAGCCCTTCAAAATTCAAGAGGCTGAGATGAATATCCTAGATGCATCTATCCTCCAATGCTCCTCATATTTCCCATCAGAGTCTTTATTTTCTATATATACAGGTGCCAGATGGGCTCCCTCATCCAAGACATACAAATCAACCCCACCTGCTTTGACTCATGATTACAGATTCAAATACAGAAAGCATAGAGTGTTGAATAGATGGGAATTGTCTTCAGAATGATTTTCTTGGAATAAATGGACAATAGTTTTGATCATTTTAAAGGCCTGATATCTAATCACCATGAATTGTGAAACTGATTCATATTTCAACAGATATGTCTTTCTCCAAAGCATCTGATTTCAAGCTCAAATCATCCCTTCTTGTCAAGATTCCAGAACTCACCAGACAAGCCACCTATTATGCTGGAGTTAGAAGGATAGAAGCCCTTTTCAGATCGCTTGACTTATCCAGATTCATCACAGAAAACTCCCTGAAAACTTCAACAATCTCTGATCTACTCTCATCCAAACCCTCAATACAATTTCACAGTTGAGAACATCACTTCTGTCATACTAAGAGAATGTGACATTTGCACTGGTCATTCCTGATCACTTGCTTCTCACATTACAGAGGTACAAGCCTCTTCCTCATCACATACCAACATTATCCAGAATGGTCCTCCCAAAAAGGCATAGAAGAAACAGACTCCTAATTCTTCAGCTCCATGCAATAGACCTTCCAAGGGATCTTCTCCACAGAAACAAAGAAGACCTACCAAAACAAACAAGAAACAATGGTATGACAAGAGACAGGACAAGAAGAAGAAAGATAAAAGGAAAGGAAAGGCAATGGAAGTCATAGCTAACAACATGATTTCCAGACCATCAAACATGCAGATCGAACAAGAGGCTTTCTATGGGCACATCAAAGAAGATTTCAATACCACTCTTCTATCATGAAAGAGTGAGACCCCCCATAGTGCTTATATTGAGACAATACTTAATGAAGCAGACATTATCTTCGATTCAGACATAGCTGAGCATGGATGGGATGGCCCTTCCAACCAGGACACAATGGATATATCTCCTGACACACAGCCCTTTCTCTGCCACGGGAATTCCTTCTCCATCTGAAGAATTACCTGTGAGAAGACCTACAGGTGGAAAGAAGCTAGGAAAGAAGAAGCAAAAGGGAACCACATTCACAGTCAGAGGACTAGTTATGAGTAAAGCTCTTCCTGGCATTTCTGCCTCTGAGCTACTGCTTCCAACAAAAGCAAGGTCCACTTGGGACTTTTATTAACCCATTAACCTAGCAGATACACATCATTTATCTCATATGTGAAAGTGTATTCCTCCACCTTTATGGAGAGATGATGTTGTATGGACTGATGAATCAAAGGTTACTTATTTGCTGTATACTGTTGGAACTAAGTCATGCCAGACTCAAGACTGTTAGATGATCGATAGTGGTTGCACAGACTACATATCACCTTACTTGGATGATTTTGCTCATCTTGAAAAATGAACTTGATCAGCAACTGTACATAGCTGTTATAAACCATACATTGGACTCATTGCTTTTAATCCCTTTCACTCTATGGATGTCCTAGAAGACATCTGTGCACCTGTACTTTCTTGATCATGTGACTTATCACATGATGTTCCCCTTTACCATGCTTTTATAATGGTCTGACATTCTTTCCATCATGTGACCCATTGCATGTGACCACTGACATCACTTGACATTTCAGGATCATTATCACCTGCCTCCTGGGTCATGAGGTTAAACTGATCACCTGATCTATGGTTCATTGCATCTAGGTCTTGACTTCGGGGTTGTGGTCCATGTATCCACCCCACATTTTTCCTCTTATCTTCTTTTCTCATTGACACTTTAGTTATTATGAGATACTCTGATGTGATCATATTGGAAAGGTGTACACTGTGATCATGCTGCACATGACTCATTTTCTCTTACTCATTGTATGTTTCCTTCAGACTTCTATTTCCTTATTGGTAGTTTTCCTGGTCAGACCACTTAGTCTTTCCAGATGTATGTAGTAGGTGTACAGCTTGGTCTGTGCACACATCATGTATTGTATATATGGTAGACTTGGAGATGACTGGTACCCCAGTCTTATCCACTTGAAATTTAGCCTATACATACAGTACTAAGGGGTAATTCTTGTAGGACAACTCCAACATCTTAAGTCGTACTTGGTCTATCTCTCTTCCCTCACATTCTTTCCTCCTCTCTCTTTCCAAAAGCCCTCTTCAAGAGAGAAAGCATCCCCTTCAACAGACTGAAGGAAGTTCTCACCTTTGAGGTTTAGTTCAACCTTTGATCTTGTTGATCTTGTTTCAGTAGCCAATGGATCTACAACAACATTACATGGACCAGGCATGGTGATTATGTGTCCAAATGATCTACCACTGTTCTTGCTTGAAAATGTCTAGTATGCACCTCATACAGCCCACAGACTCTTGTCTGTACATCAGTAAAACAGCCCTTTTCCCACAGTATTCTTTTGCACACCACATGAGTATGCTGAGTAAAATTGTCAGGATCAATATACCAAATACATATGCTTGATGATGAAAATATATGGTAAAATTTTTCACACCAGTTTATAGGCAGGATTTTTTTGACATTTTCTGGACAGCTCTAACCAGTTAGGTACCTTGCTGTGAGAGTCTGTCACAGTCTGGCTAGTACTGTCCAGACAAAGGGCTATTTTGCTGATGTACCAACACTTGCATCCCTGGGATACAAATGCAATGTTAGAGACTATAAAACTGTAATTTTGAACAGTGATGATTCTCCAGTAATACAGGCCACTGCTTTATTCTCAGAGAACAATCTCCACTGGTTTCAGTCATCACCAATTACTTCAGGACAGATTACATCATTAATAGGTCAAGATTCTTTCATGCTATGGCATCTCTGAATGGGTCATTGTTTGAAGAATGCTCTTTGACATCTTTCTAGTCATTCTTCTGGTACTACACCCATCACTCTCCCACCATCCAATATTCCCTGCAGAGGTTGTGCAGAAGGCAAGATCATTCATTCAGATCATCACAAAAGTGTTCAGTTCACCCTCTTGCTTTTCTTCACACAGATCTTATGGGACCTATGCCTACAGAATCACATTTTAGGAAATGATATATCCTTACCTGCATTGACAATTACTCTGGCTATGCTACACTCACTTTTCTCCAGGAGAAATCCCAAGTTTTTCAGAACATCAAGGCAATTTTTACTTTTCTTGAAACACAACTCGATCTTCACATCACTTCTGTCCATTCAGACTGAGGAGGAGAATACATGTTGAATGACATCAAGTTGTTCTTCACACCCAGAGGCATCAAACATCAGACCTCTGTCCCTCATGTTCCTGAACAAAACAGTCATGCCAAAAGATTCAATCATACCTTGATGGAGAAAGCACAAGCCATGCATCTTCATGCTTGTCTACCTAGGATGTTTTGGCAAGATGTCCTAGAGACTGCTTCATATATCTACAACAGACAACCAATGAGGAGACTCTCTTGGAAATCTCCTCATGAAGCTGTATATGAGTCAAAGCTGGACCTTTCCTATTTTAGGATCTTTGGTTCCAAGGCATACATCTTTGTTCCATCAGAACTTAGACAGGACAAACTTGCAGCAAAAGCTGAAGAAATGATCTTCATTGGATATGAACCTAATACTAAGGGATGGAGATTTTGGTTGGCATCAAGACATAAAGCCACTGTAGCAATAAGAGCTACATTCAATGAAAGAACCTTCCCATGTTGTTCAAAAGACAACAAAAGACTTTTCCAGGTTCCAGAAGAATCAGCAAATGCCCCTGAGGATGAAGAACAGACTAGCAGAGACTTGCAACCTCCAACTA
>JBBPMU010000650.1:0-16460 GCA_038090475.1 Wakefieldia striispora | reverse complement strand
TCACTCATCTCTACCCCGTTGCCAGACCTCTACTACCTGCCCCCATCCCTACCTACCCTATCAGACCTAATGAGCTGGACACCTCTTCCTTACCCTCTCTTGATGCTGCCCCTCCCCCATATTCTTCTGGTAGCCAACCTCTTCCCTGATGACCCTTGCCTGGAACAGATGAGGCCACTCTGGGACCTCCTTGACCCGGATCAGGTTTTCGATCATCCCCTATGATCAACTTTGACTGAGTTAGGGAATTCCTCACTACCCTTGCGGAACTCACTGAGCCTGTCTCCTCCCCCTCCCTGTCCCCACTCCTTGTCCCCACTCCCATCCCCCAACAAGTTCCTCACTGCCGTTCTTGCTACCATTGTGGCTCTTATGGACACCTCCAGATCAGATGTCCCCACTACCACTGCTCTCACTGCCTCTGAACTTCACCAGGCCACTTCTCCAGTCAATGCCCTATCGATGCCACCTGTTTCCCTGTCAGGACCAACAATCTATTTATGATGATGCTCTCCCAGACTTTGATGATGAGCACATCTGATAATGATTTGGTGAATCATTCTTCCGACAGCAGACCTAATGTTACAGATTTAAAAGATACTTGGGAACGTGACTCCAAAATCATTTGGAGACAACTCCTTGGAGATGAGGATACAGACATGGATACGTTTTTCCTTCCTACTCATCATTATGATCACTATTGGTTTGACCTTTCTTCCACAGCATATAGAGACCTCACTTGGGACATCATTGACTCTGGTCAATACAATCCAGTGATACATGACTTCTGACCTTCGCACAGGAACACTGCCATTTCCCACGTTTACAGATGCCCCTGATTTTCTGACTTGTTTCTACATTGGAAAGTCCCATTTTTATCTCTTTCCATTTATATCTTGTGGACCTCTGCTTCTCCTTTTGGACATAGAACTCCACTTCTCCTTTTGGACACAGAACTCCGATATCATTCTTGGACATGGGACTCTGCATTTCCTTTTACATGTATGTTTCCTTTTATGTGTCCTTTGTTGATTCCCTTTTACGATACATGCAATGTGACACGTCTTGTTGATTTCCTTATACACGTTGCCCCTTTATGGTAACCCCAGTAGTATATAAAGTGTCAACTTGTAGTAGATAGCTCTTCAGCTAATTCTACACAATTCTGCCTGCAAAGTCTTTGCTCCTGATGAAGGTCGCTCGACTAACACTCTGATGTGCTGCGTCACTCAAACAAAATGAAGAAGAGAGAAAACTCAAGGAGGCAGGCTCGAGAGGAGCACCGGCAATGAAATGCAAGACTAGAAGATTGAGGTAGGGGTTGAACGGTATGTTGGAGGTGGTAGAGTGTCCAAGTGAGGAGAGAGTATATCCTTAAATCGCTACCCTTGGAAGTAGGATCAAGTAGATAAGACTGGGGTTACCAGTCACAAAGGGACTACTTAAATACATCTAAGTATCGTGCATGGACCATGCGGTGCATATCCTAATCAAGTAAGTCCAAAGTGGTCTGAGAGAAGGGAATATGAAAAAGGAAGTCGTATGATATGAAGATCACATATCCTGAGTCATCCTCTATGAGTCAAAAGATAACAGATAAGAATTGGCCAATAGCGAAAGAAGAGCAGAAGATATGCTATCAGCCAATCGGAAAGTGCCATGAGTGGTCATGTGTGTCAGATCATATGACAGAAGGAAGATTATACTAACATAGGAGTATACCAAAAGTGGAACATCACATGATTGTGTGAATGAGTCATGTGACAAGAAATACATGTTGGTGCTCACCTTCGAGGGCTGAGCATAGCAAAGTGGTTCATTAATTAAAAAGTTCAATGAAGACTGATGGAATCATAACACACTCCTGCGCTAAGCCCTTCCAGTTCCTCTCTTCTCTATCACTTACGTTGGGACTTCTCCCTTGTGGGCGACAGTCAATACTCTGTTCCAGGACACTGCTGGTCTCCTTGAGCACAAAGGATCTCAAGTGAAGTCTTTGTTCTGCACACACGTAACAGACTTCTCCCTTGTGGGCAACAGTCAATACTCTGTTCCAGGACACTGCTGGTCTCCTCAAACACGAAGGATCTCGAGTGAAGTCTTTGTTCCACACACGCGTAACAAAAGAATTGTTGAGATCAGTGGTATTTCATATTCAGATCTTCATCTTCAGATACCCTGATCCTAGATCAATCTTTGATCTGATCTACTGTTTCTCAGATAGAACAATCGATAGATTGATTCCAATGTTCTAGACTCATATCAAATACAATATGAAGGGTGCAACCCTAGAACATCCTGACAAACACCCTTTGCCACTATCATGTCTTCTTATTTCATATGATAGCGGATTACTTATCCATTGGCAGATAACAGTATTTCATATAGAGATAAGTTATCTCTCTATTCTTGTTATCTTTGGATATCGTCCAATAGGACACCCACGGCCTTTTTAGATAGATAAGACTGTTTACTATATACATACCTCTTGTACAGTATATAAGACAGAGAGTCTCCCTCTGAGCTCTCTAACCAGAAATCGAGTCCCTCGATCCTCTCCATACTTTGCACCTCTATAAAGGACCACTCCGCTTACTCTTTGATCTACCTCAATCAACACTAGTGAGTTTTTCTCTCTCCTAGTGTCCATAACCTCTGCCCTTTTGCCCTGCTGTGCAAAAGCCTAGTCACTTAGGTGATTAGAGATCAAAGCAATCGTCTGGTCCATTTGCTTTAAGAATTAGCTCATCCCTAGATCCCTGCTACTACACACGGGATCTGACCCACTTCACACCACATACCAATCTCCTCAAACTGAGGAATCTTCTGATGACGAACCCACTGCTGCTGCCTCTCCCTATTCAAACCCCTACCAGTCAGCCCAACCCTCTGGAACTAACACCCCACATTCTCCCACCATCCCTTGATGACAAGTAGCCAGATCATCTCAAGTTCCCTCTCCTGATACTAGAAGAGGACCCCTCTTGAATGTTATCCCCACCTACTCACCTATCCCTTCTCCACTTGGAGCTTCCCCTGCACTTTCCCCAATCCAGTTCCAGTCAACCCTTCCCTCTTCCCAGCACACTCCCTCTCCTCAGCCCACTTGCTCCCCCTCCCCCAGCAGCATGTCTACGTCCCAAGATGAACTCAAGGCAGCTTGCCCAGAACCTTTCTCTGGGAAGAGTGAAGATGCCTCCAGATGGTTGTTAGTGATGAAAGCTTACTTCGCTATCAACATGGCCAAGTATGATGACAAGAAGGTCATGATCACCCTTCTCAATAGGGTGAACGTTGGACATGGCACTACCTTCTCCAAAGCCTGGCTCGAGAAGATCCTTAACACACCCGTCACCTCCTGGACCAATACCCTCATCAAGCTCGAGAAAGACTTCTGCACTGTTTTCAATCCCCCTGGCCTAGCTGACAATGTGTGGATGTCCCTCCATTCGATCAAGATGGAAGGGAAACTATTCAATGATGACTTCAATGCTTTCCACAGTGCCTTCCAACTTGAAGTCTCTCGAAGTAAGATGACCAACCAGGACATTCTCAAGGATCTTCTTAAGCAGGGAGTATCCCACCAACTGGCCATGATGATGACTGCGGTAGAGAAGGAACCAACTACCACTAACGAATGGCTCGACAAGGCCTCAAACTTCTACCACACAATTATCTGTACTGACTGTCAAGAATTCTAAGTAAAGGGCAGGAGTTGCCCACTACAAGAATGAGTAAAGTAATGATCAGAAACTCACCTCAACCACTGCCCAAGGAGGTAGCAAATGACTGAGGAGCAAAAAGGCAAAGTTTGGAATATATACCTATGGGTGAAGCTACACTCAAATAAGAATGGGAACTCTAAACTTAAAATAAGCAAGTCCAAGGTGAAGTAAACCAAAGGAGTAGAAAGTCTGGGTGCGCACATTAACTCTGAGCATCTCCAGAGCACTCTGGAGATGGACTTGTGGAAGTAGGAGGCAACTCAAACCTCGGAGTTTCCGGGGGGGACCCAGAGTGATCCAGAGTTCTCGATTTTGACACCAACATACTCTGGAAAGGAGGCACCAATTATCTCAGATCTACCCCATCCACTCCTCACACCCACGACCCCATGGCTATGGATGTGGACTATGTTTCCCTCTCACTGGCAGAAAGATCCAACCACATCAAGCACAGCAAGTGCTTTGCTTGCCACCAGAAATGCTGCTATGCCAGCAAACACCATAATGGAAAGAATCATTGTAACCTGCCACAGGCACAGAAGATTAGGATTGCTGAAGAAGAAGAGGATGTCCCCCCAAATGCCCTTGTCGCCTACACTAAAGGCCGAGGACTGAAGACCCATCAAGTGATCCGCCTATTGGAAGTCTGTGCAGATGCACCCCAAGATGCTCCTGAACAAGAAGCCGAAGAAGATTAGGATTTTCAACACTGAGGAGTAGAGCAATGTCTATTTCCTCAAGGACACTTACTCCTGTACAAATTATAGCACCCATTTTTGTTTCCTCTCCTGCAGATAGGGCAATACAAGTCCCCATATCCCTTTATGCAGGAAGGACAGGAGAAATCATTGCCACCACCGCCCTCATCAACTCTGGCGCCACCAGATCATTCATCAACCAAGACTTTGCTGTCTAGAACCGAATCCCTTTGATCCAACTAGCCGAACCCATTGGAGCAAAGAACGTTGATGGAACTAAAAATAAGGCCAGACAGATCTGACACAAGGTATTTGTGACTCTGCGATATGCTGACACTGAACACAAACAAGAACTTATGGTGATCAACTGTGGATCACAAAATGTCATTCTCGGGATGCCCTGGTTAGTACAGGTAAACCCGAAGATTGATTGGATAAATCGAACCATTGAATTTCCCAACAGGAAACAGGTACACTGCCATGACGACCCCTTATGAGAAGCCCAGGCCTACTTGATCAATTATATTGACAAGAACCTGGATAGGGTATCCAAGGACAACTACGATGCCAGGCAGCAAGCCATCAAACAGCATTGCCATCAAAAACTCAAGGAGGCCGGAATGCTCCCTGAAGTCATTTGAAAAGTCACCCTCTCTACAACTCTAGCCGCCCAAACCAAGAAGAATGATGTCACCCTCCCTGACAAATTTGTCAAATTCAAGCACATCTTTGATGAACCAGAAGAAGGTTTCATTCCCTCCTCTAGAGACTTTGACCATGCCATTGAACTCAAGGACTCTTTTACCCCATGGAAAGCCAAACCATACTCCTTAAACCCCAAAGAAATGAAAGCTTGTCAGGACTTTGTCAAAGAACATCTTGAAAAAGGCACTATCTGACCCTTGAAATCCCCTCAGGCTGCCCCCTTCTTTTTCGTCACCAAGAAAGATGGAAAACTCCAACCCTGCCATGATTATCATTATCTCAATGAGCATACTGTGAAGAACGCCTATCCACTCCCCCTCATTCCTGACCTTATGGATAAACTACAGGGATCTAACATCTTCACTAAAATGGACGTACACTGGGGTTTCAACAATATCCACATCTGGGACGGTGACCAATGGAAGGCAGCCTTCATCACTCCTTTTGGCCTCTTCAAACCCCTCATCATGTTCTTTGGAATGTGCAATGGACCCCTGACTTTTCAAGCCTTCATGGACCATTACTTCAGCAACATGATGTCTGAAGGATGGCTCATCATCTACATGGATGACCTTATGATTCATACCCAGGACGACCAAGACCTTCACAATGCCCACACCCTACGTGTTCTTGAATGAATGGCGGAGCTCAAACTCCATTTAAAACTGGAGAAGTGTTCATTTCCCCAGAAAAATATTGATTTCCTAGGAATGATCATCGCCGAGGGTGAGATCCGAATGGACCCCACCAAACTCTTTGCCATTAAGAGTTGGGTTCCTCCCACGTCCATCAAAGGAGTCCGCTCCTTCCTAGGATTCTGCAATTTTTACAGGAAATTCATTGCCAATTTCTCTGCCATTGCTGCTCCCCTAATCGCTCTTACATGGAAATTGTCAACCTGGGAATGGAAAGACGACCAACAAGGCACTTTCAATAAACTCAAACAGTCTTTCCTGACCCTCTCTGTCCTCAGTATGCCTGACCCCCAGAAACCCTTCACTGTCATGACTGACACATCACTTACCGGAGCTGGGGCTATCCTTATGCAAAAGGATGCCAATGGGGATCTTCATCCCTGCTCCTACTACTTGGCAACCTTCTCTCCAACAGAAAGAAACTATGACATTTATGACCGTGAACTCCTCACTGTCATCAAGGCTCTAGAGGAATGGCAACAATATCTCAGCAGCACTTCTCATCCGGTTATGATGATTACTGACCACAAGAACCTTTCCTACTTCAAAGAAGCCCGGAAACTGACTTGCTGACATGCCTACTGGATGCTCTTCCTTCAAGACTTTGATATCTGATATGACACCTGCCCTGGTTCTTACATGGGCCCAGCTGATGCCCTTTCCTGCAAAGATCAGGTCAACACCTCTGCTGACAATCAGGACATTATCCTCATTGCTCCAGAGCACTTTATTAACACCATTGACGTCGACCTTGCCAAGCACATTGCCTCTTCCTCTTCCACTGACCCCCTAGTTGCCCAAGCCCTCTCTGCCATTCAGGCTGGCTCTTCCCTTTTTCCTCGTGCCTCCTCATCCGATTGGGAATTCCACAAAGGATCCCTCTTCTTCCAGGGCTGCCTTTATGTAAATGACTCTCCCATCTTGACAATGTTACAGATTTCGAAGATACCTGGGACCACGACGTCGAAATCATCTGGAGACAACTCTCTGGTGAAGATGATACGGACATGGATACGTTTTTCCTTCCTACTCATTCCTATGATCACTATTGGTTTGACCTTTCTTCCACGGTGTATAGAGACCTCACTTGGGAGATCATTGATAGTGGTCAATACGACCCTATTATCCATGACTTCTAGGTCATCTTTCAGACTTCACACAGGAACACCGCCATTTCCCATGTTTACAGATGCCCCTGGACTTCTGACTCGTTTCTACCGGGAAGTCCCTTTTATTCTCTTTCCTCTTTTACTTAGCAGCTCTCCACATCTCCTTTTGGACACGGACCTTTGATTCCTTTCTTGGACATGGGACTCTGCATTTCCTTTTATGCGTACATTTCCTTTTACGCGTCCTTCGTTGATTTCCTTTTATGATACACGCAACGCAACGCGTCTTGTTGATTTCCTTTCTTGTTTATTTTCCTTTGTTTGGACCTCGTAGTATAAATACCCGCCACTGTAGTAGAATAGCTCTTCAGCTAATTCTATGCACTTCTGCCTGCAAAGTCTTCACTCCTGAAGAAGGTCGCTCGACTTACCTCCTGCGCTAAGCCCTTCCAGCTCTCTGTCTCTTTGCTGACACCTTCTCTCTCATGAGTGACAGGCAATACTCTGCTCCTAGATGTCGACGACTCTACGAGTATGAAAGGATCTCGAGTGAAGTCTTTGTTCCGCACCCGCATAACAGACAAAGCCTGAAAGGAAGCCCAAAAGGAAGCCCTTGCAGCTCACCAGAAGGCCCAACTAGACATGAAATCTCGTATCACTACCAAGTTCATTCCCTGGAAGGTCAGACAGAAGGTCTGGCTCAAAAATTGGAACCTCAAACTTGGATACCCCTCCCAAAAACTTGCCCCTAAACAGGAAGGCCCTTTCAAAATCACCCAAGTACTTTCCCCTTTATCCTATTGCCTCAAACTTCCCCCCACTTGGAAAATCCACGATGTCTTCCATGCTGCTCTTCTTTCCTCATATAAGGAAATGGAAGAACATGGCATGAACTTCTCCTGACCACCACTGGATCTTCTTGGCACTGAAGAAGAATACAAAGTCGAAGCCATCGTAGGACACCAGGGTTCTGCACACTGTCTGCAGTTCCTTGTCAAATGGAAAGGCTATCCTTCCTCCGACAACACGTGGGAACCTCCTTCTAATTTGGTCCATGCCAAGACCCTCCTCAACATATATAAATCCTCTCACCCCTCTGTTTTTCCCCCATCTCTCTCTCATCCACCTATATGATCAAACTCACCCTCACCCTCACCATATTCATTGTCTATTCTGCCATCATCCTATACATCATTTATTCTATCTTTGAACTCACTAAGAAAATCCAATATTCCCACAACTCCCTCTTCTTCATTCTCCACATCACCCCCCACAGCATCTCTGTCAGATTTGTCTCTCCCCACAACATCTCAACCCCGGTCCTCAAGTTCTCCTCAGGGAACTCCTACTCTGGCTGGATGGCTGAGGTGGACGGTTGGAATGATTCTTGAGTCTTTTCACCACCGCTCTCCTCCTTCACCCTCTCACCCCCCTATGACCTCTACCCCTCCTTCTCTGACATCCTACTTGGAGATTCCTTTGGATGCTCTTCTTTCCACTTTAGACCCCATTCCTATTTTTCTTTCTAGATTACCATGTTTCCATTGAAATGTCTTCTATGCTGCAATCATCTCATCTCCCCCACTCGCACTCTCCCTCTCGCAACTTCCCTTATCCTCGGAGTCAGCAGTTATCCCCACTCTCCTCCAGGCATTCCGAAACACCCTCCTCTTGTTGGAGATACAACAATGATCTCCTATCCAACTTGGAGAATCTTGGGCAGCAGCCCTCTCCTATTCCATACAGGGTATCAGAGGCCTTATACTCAATGGCCTCCACACCATTGGGTTTGGAAATTTCATCATGTCTCTCCCTCCCAACAACGTCCAGCCTCTCCTCCATACCACCCTCATCAGTCTCTCCCCTCTCCAACAACGGGACTATCTCTTACCCAATGAGCTCCCTTCACTCCACCCATTGGGACGATTCACTCATCTCTACCCTGTTGCCAGACCTCTATTACCTGCCCCCATCCCTACCTACCCTATCTGACCTGATGAGCTGGACACCTCTTCTGTACCCACTCCTGATGCCGCCCCTCCTGTTATGCGGGTGTGGAACAAAGACTTCACTTGAGATCCTTTTGTACTCGTGGTGTCGTCGACAACCAGGAGCAGAGTATATGGCTATCGCTCATGAGAGAGAAGCCCCAGTGAGTAACAAGAGATGGAAGACTGGAAGGGCTTAGTGCAGGAGGTATGTAAGTCAAGCGACCTTCTTCAGGAGCAAAGACTTTGCAGGCAGAAATGCATAGAATTAGCTGAAGAGCTATTCTACAACAAAGGTGGGTATTTATACTACGAGGAACAAATAGAGGAAAATAAATGTAAGAGGAAATCAATGAGATGTGTCACGTCGTGTGTATCATAAAAGGGAATCAACAAACAACACATAAAAGGAAACATATGCATAAAAGGAAATGTGGAGTCCCATGTCCAAGAAAGGAATTGGAGTTCCGTGTCCAAAAGGAGAGATGGAGTTCCACTAAGTAAAAGAGGAAAAGAGATAAATGGGACTTCCTGGTATAAACGAGTCAGAAGTCCAGGGGCATCCGTAAACATGGGAAATGGTGGTGTTCCCGTGTGAAGTCTGAAAGAATACCTAGAAGTCATGGTATAGCGGGTCATATTGACCACTATTGATGATCTCCCAAGTGAGGTCTCTATATGCCATGGAAGAAATGTCAAACCAGTAATGATGATAGGCATGAGTAGGAAAGAAAAACATATCCATGTCCGTGTCTTCTTCACCATAGAGCTGTCTCCAGATGATTTCGACATCACATTCCCAAGTATCCTCAAAATCTGTAACATTAGCTCCCCTGTCGGAAGAATGATTCACCAAATCATTATCATCAGATGTGCTTGTCATTGAAGTCTGGGAGAGCATCATCATCAATAAATCATCAGGTCCGGAGAGGGAATTGTTGTCTGTCGACTGGACAATTCTGGGAGAAATGGCTGGGGGAGGTTCAAAGACAGTGAGTGCATCGGTAGTGGGGGCATCTGGGTTGGAGGTGGCCGGTGGACCTGCAACAATAGCAAGAACAGCAGTGAGGAACTCGTCGGGTGACGGGAGGGGGGACTGGGAGCAGGACCAGGGAGGGGTCGGAGGAGGAGACTGGCTTCGTAAATTCAGCGAGGGTGGTGAGAAATTCTCTAACCTCATTAAGGTCGAGTTCGATAGTTGGAGTGGATGGCTGAATATGTGGTCTGGGTCCAGTAGGTCCCAAATCGGACGCATCCAGTTGAGGCGTGGGTTGTCAGGGAAGAGGTTGACGGTGGGAAGAATATGGGGGAGGGGTGGCATCATCAGGGGATAAGGTAGCAGCATCCAACTCATCATGTCGGGTAGGTAGGGACAGGGGCAGGTAATAGAGGTCTGGCAGAGGGGTAGAGACAAGTGGTCCGTCTCAGAGGGTGGTACGTAGGGAGCTCTGCAGATGAGATATAGTCCTGTCGTTGGAGAGGAGAGAGGCTGATGAGGGTGGTTCAAAGGAGGGGTTGGACGTTGTTGGAGGGAAGGGTAGGGATGTACATAGATTCCAAACCCAATGTGGTCAAGGGCATCGAGTATAATCCCTCCAGTACCCTGGATGGAATAGGAGAGGGCTGCCACCCAAGATTCTCCAAGTTGGATAGGAAACCGTTGTTGGATCTCCGACGAGAGGATAGAGTTTCAGAATGCCTGGAGGAGGAGCAGGATGACTGTCGATTGAGGAGAGGATAGGGGAATGTTCATGAGGGAGACCGCAAGTGGTGGTGACGAGATGATCGTGGCATAGAGGATGTTTCAATGGAAACATGGAAGTCTATCTAGAAAAATGGGAATGGGGTCCAAGGTAGATAAGAGGGCATCAAGGGGGATTTCCAAGTACGCTGTGGGAGAAGTGGGCAGGGTAGCTGGCATAGAAGGGGGCGAAGAGGGAAGAATAGAGTGAGAAGAAGAACAGGAATGGAATGACTCAAGAATCGTTCCAACCATCTGCCTCAGCTGCCCAGCCAGAGTAGGTGTTGCCGGTGGAGTAGTGGAGTACAGGAGTAGTGACATCGTGGGGGGAGATGATTCCAACAGAGATTCCATGGGGTGTGATGTGGAGGACAAAGAAGAGGGCATCGTGAGAGTATTGGAGTTTGAGGGCGATGGTGAAGATGGAGTAGAAAAAGAAAAGGGTAAGAGCAGAAAAGACAATGAATACGACAAGGGAGAAGGTGATTTCAATCATGTAGGTGGGGGTTGGAACGAGGGGAAAGCCTTGGGATGAGAGGCTTTATATAAGTTGAGGGTAGTCTTGGCGTTTACCAAATTGGATGGTGGTTCCCACATATTGTTGGAGGATGGATAGCCTTTCCATTTGATAAGGAACTGTGGATTCCGTGTGGAACCCCGATGTCCCATGATAGCTTCGACTTCATATTCTTCCTCTGATCCGAGAAGATCCAGTGGCGGGCATGAGAAGGAGGGGCCGTGTTCATCAGTTTCCCAATAGAGAGAGAGAATGGAGGTGTGGAAAACGTCGTGTATCTTCCAGGTAGGGGGGAGTTTAAGTCAGTAGGAGATGGGAGAAACGACCTGAGTGATCTCAAAGGGTCCCTCTCATCAAGGAGATAGTTTTCGGGATTGATATCCGAGTTTTAGGTTCTTGTTGTTGAGCCAGACTTTCTGACTGACTTTCCAGGGGGAGAATTTGGTGGTGATGTGGGATTTCATGTTGTCCTGTGCCTTTTGGTGGGCAGCAAGGGCTTCCGTTCTGGCTTTGTCGAGTTTAGTAAGGTGTTGTTCCACAGCAGGAACAAACGTGGTGCAAGAGAGGGAAGGGTAGGAGCAGGGTTCATAGCTGTACATGAGGGAAAACAGGGATTGGTTGGTGACAGAGTGGGCATTGGAGTTGTGGGAGAATTCGGCCATAGGGAGGAGTGATGCCCACATGGTTGGTTTTCCTTCACAAAAGATCTGAAGGTAGGTTTCGAGTTCCTGGTTTACTCGTTTGGTTTCACCGTCGGTTTGAGGATGGTAAGTGATGGAAAGGGCAAGGTCATAGTTCAAGAGATGGGTGAGCTCCTTAGCAAAAGCAGAGGCGAATTGAGGGCCACGGTCAGAAATAAGCTTGTTGTGGAGGCCGAAACAAGGGAAGACTTGAGAGAAGAACAGGGGGGCAACCCCTTCGGCGGTGATAGATTTTGAACAAGGGATGTAAATTACCCCCTTTGTAAGACCATGGTCAACCACAACCATAATAGAATCATGGCTGTCTGACGGGGGAAGATCGGTAATGAGATCCACCAAGATTTGTTGAAATGGGTGGGTCGCCTTTGACAGGATCAGGGACAATGGAGGGGTTGTGGGGTGGGTGATGACCTTGTTGGCCTGACAAGTGGCACATCCAGCAATAAACTTTCATGCAAAAGTGGCCATTCTGGGCCACCAATAATCGTGGCGAAGGAGGTGGAGAAGGTGGAAATACCCAGGGTGGCCAGTGGTGGGGGAGTCATGGATGGAGGCAACAAGGTCCTTCCGAGCATTATCAGGCACATAGAGGCGGCCCTGGAAAAAGAGGGATCTGTCATGGAATTCCCAGTCCTTGGGACAAGCAAGGAGCCATCAGTAACCAGGCGACACATCCCTCCTGGCCCCATAACTCCAAACTTGTTTACACCTTAAGCCTGGTGCATACTTGCCCACTACCTATTTTTCAAGGGCTTGTGGTGTTTCAATTTGTGGTTTCCCACTACAACGCAAGTATACCTCAGACTGACCTGGGCGTCTGTCCTCTCAAGCCCAAACAGCAACTCCACCAAATTAATGGAGGTCTTACTGAGTGACTATGACTCACCTGCCTTGCAGCTAGGCTTCCCATTACCCTAAGCTTCTCAGCTGTTGGGCCCACCAGGTCTTGTTACAGATTTCAAAGATACTTGGGAATGTGATGTCGAAATCATCTGGAGACAACTCTCTGGTGAAGACGATACAGACATGGATACGTTTTTCTTTCCTACTCATTCATATGATCGCTATTGGTTTGACCTTTCTTCCAGGGCGTATAGAGACCTCATTTGGGAGATCATCAATAGTGGTCAATACGACCCACTTATCCATGACTTCTAGGATATTCTTCAGACTTTGCACGGGAACACTGCCGTTTCCCACGTTTATGGATGCCCCCAGACTTCTGCCTCACTTCTACCAGGAAGTCCCATTTATCTCTTTCCTCTTATACTTAGTGGCTCTCCACTTCTCCTTTTGGACATGGGACTCCGATTCCTTTCTTGGACATGGGACTCTGCATTTCCTTTTATGCGTACATTTCCTTTTACACGTCTTTCGTTGATTCCCTTTTACGATACACATGACGTGACACATCTTGTTGATTTCCTTTTATGCATCGTCCCTTTATGGTAACCCCCTTAGTATATAAAGGGTCGACTTGTAGTAGATAGCTCTTCAGCTAATTCTATGCACTTCTGCCTGCAAAGTCTTTGCTCCTGAAGAAGGTTGCTCGACTTATCTCCTGCGCTAAGCCCTTCCAGTTTTCTGTCTCTTTGTTGACGCCTTCTCTCTCATGAGCGATAGGCAATACTCTGCTCCTAGTTGTCGCTGACACTACGAGTACAAAAGGATCTCGAGTGAAGTCTTTGTTCCACACCTGCATAACAAAAGAATTAGCTCGTCCCTTGATCCCTGCTACTATGCATGGGATCCGACCCACTTCATGCCACGTATCATCCTCCTCCTCAGGAAGACTCCTCCTCCGACGAACGACCTGCTGCTTCCCCCTATTCAAACCCATATCAATCCACACGTCCTTCTGGAACTTCCACCCTGTGTTCTCCTACTCAATCTAGACAACGAGTAGCCGGATCCTCTCAAGTCCCATCCTCTGATACTTGACAAGGACCACTCCTGAACGTTACCCCTTCCTACACTCCTATCCCCTCCCCTCTAGGATCCACCCCAGCCCTCTCACCTCTCCAGTTCCAATTGACCCTCTCATCTTCCCAACACACCCCGACTACCCGCTCTCCTTCCCCCGCCCCTAGCTCTAGCAGCATGTCAAACCCTACCCAAGACGAACTCAAGGCGGCTTGCCTGGAACCCTTCTCTGGCAAGAGTGAAGACACCTCCCAATGGCTGTTGGCGATGAAAGCTTACTTCACCATTAACGACATCAAGTATGATGACAAGAAGATCGTGATCACCCTCCTGAATCGAATGAACCATGGGAGAGGGGCAACCTTCTCCGAAGCATGGCTCATGAAGATTATGACCACCCGCATTGCCTCCTGGACTGATACCCTCACCGAGATGGAGAAGGACTTCCGCACCGTCTTTATACCCCCTGGCCTCAAAGACACCACGCGCATGACCCTCCACACCATCCATATGGAAGGGAAACCTTTCAATGGCGACTTCGATGCTTTCTGCAGTGCCTTCCAGCTCGAAGCCTCCAGGAGCGACATCTCAGACTGAAACGAGACAGCAAGTCGAAGGTTGAACTCCTAAACCTCAAAGGCGAAGTCTTGGGTTCCAACCCGTATCGTCGATAGGAATAAAAGAGAGAGCGCCGATTTATCCTCTGGCTAAGAGTGTAGATGAGTAAGAGTTTCCCAGTAATCCCTCCGAAGATCCGAAGGGGTCTCGCCTAGAAGAAAACAACCTGGGGATTGAATTCCAAGTAGCAAAGACTGGGGAATCCAGTCTACAAGGTATCTACTTAAATAGTGTCTGGCGATATGCGCACAGACCATCCTCCGAATGAGGGAATACTCTGTATGGTAAGTGTTCGTCAGGTGTCAAACCTGGTAATCCGCGTATAGTAATGTCTGTCCGATAGAAACGTATCATGAGTCAAAGGAAATGAGTAAACGCACAGCTCTCTATGGCATGTGCCTTCCGATACGATCACGATCGGGTAGTCTCGTAAGAAGAAATGACTAAGTGGGAAATCGTCAATATGTCCAAAAGTAGAAAGGGGTTATTCCCAAAGAGGTGCCGCCGGGAATAAGTCTGAAGGTCTCGACCGACGGCAAATCGGCAAGTGCCGCAAAGTGATCGCGTGCCACAGATCACGTGATGAAGGAAATTATACTGTGGTAGGAGCGTACCAATAGGGGAACATCATGTGAGGTCAAGTCACGTGATCTTTGAAGTACATGTAAACGGCGTTCTTCAATCGGATTGCCGCAAGAAAAGGGGTTTCTCTAAATAAAAGGTAGAGTGTTAATGAAAGGTAGCGTCTTTTCCGGAATAAAATATGGGGTTCGTAACACAGACCAAACCATACTCAAGGATCTTCTTTGTCGCACAGTCTCGAAACAGATTGCCACCATGATGACAGCCTTAGAGAAGGAACCCATGACCACAAATGATTGGCTCGACAAAGCCTCTCACTTCTACCACACCATTGTCCACAATGACTTACTCTGGAAAGGAGGAACCTCTTACATCGGATCTACCCCATCTTTGTCCTGCTACCACAACCCCATGGCTATGGACATGGATTATGTCTCTTTGACCCCTGAAGAATGATCCGACCACATCAAGAAGCAGAAATGTTTTATCTGCCACCAAGTCGACTGCTTCGCCAGCAAACATTGCAACGGGAAGAATCGCGTTTCTATCCCACAGAAGATTAGGATTGCCAAAGAAGACTCTCCTATCGACCCTATCGCTGCCTATGCAAAAGGCAAAGGGCTGAAGCCCAACCAAGTTATTTCCCTCCTGGAACTGTTTTCCGACCAGACTCAAGAGGCTATCTTAGCTGAGCCGGAACAAGATGCCAAAGAAGATGCAGATTTTCAACATTGAGGAGTAGAGCGACGTCTGCTACCTCAAGGACAAGGACTCCTGTAACAATAGCTCCCGTTTTTGTATCCTCTCCTGCAGATAGGGCAATACATGTCCCCATATCCCTTTATGCAGAAAGGACAGGAGAAATCGTCGCCACCACCGCCCTTATCGATTCTGGAGCCACCGGATCTTTCATCGACCGAGACTTTGCTGTACAGAACCAGATCCCCCTCATTCAACTCACTGAACCAATAGGTGCCAAGAATGTAGATGGAACCAAGAACAAGTCTGGAGAAATCCGCTTCAAGGTATTCATCACTTTGCGCTATGCTGACACAGAACACCAACAGGAACTTATGGTGATCAACTGTGGATCCCAAAATATTATCTTTGGAATGCTGTGGCTAACAAAGGTAAACCCGCGGATCAACTGGACTACTAGGACCATCGAATTCAATCATGGACAAAAAGTTCGACGACATGACGATCCGTTACAAGAAGCTCAAGCCTACCTCATTCGCTTCATCAAAAAGAATCTGGATCAAGTCTCCAAAGCAAATTTCGAATCTTGGCAGCGAGCCATCAAACAACATGTAATACGCAAAATGAAACAGCATCAGCAAACTGACCCTTCCCTATAGTTAAGGCTACAGACATCACAGACTGACACAGATGTGTGACAGATGTGTGACAGACTGGAAGATACTGGAGTAATACTGGATGAAGCTGGAGATGCTGGAA
>JBBPMU010000649.1:0-16463 GCA_038090475.1 Wakefieldia striispora | reverse complement strand
CAGTGCTCGCACCAGTCAAGAAGGCACCGCCCAAGAAGAAGCTGTTCAAGAAGAAACCCGTCAAGGAGGTCGTCGAGGAAGTTATTCTCTCAGAAACTTTGGCGTTCGTCCCGCCCACCACCACGGCCATCGATGTCTCCAAGCTGGAAGCTGTGTCATGGTCCCCCTCACCTGTTCCGGAGTTGCCACCACCACCAATACGACCTCCAGATTTGGTTCAGGAAGGTATCTGCGAAGACGACGAAGATCTTTACTTCGCTCGATTGGTGCTTTCCGGAGAGACAGGACCCCCGCGTGTGCCATCGCCTCCTCCGGACGCTGTCCCTCCTTCCCGCAAGCATCTTACAGGTTCCGCGCGTACGGAAGGCTATTACAAGATCTCGCACGCCGAGAAGTCGGCCTACGTCGCGCAATATACGCACCGTTCTACTACCAATGTCGGAAATGCTGCTCCGACGGAGCAACCGCCTGCCCAACATGTCACTTCTTCGCGATCGAATCGTGCCAATGCACGGCGGCGTGCACAAGGTTTGGAGGAGATCAACCAGGTTCAGCGTGCCGTCGCGTTGTCGAAAGGCGAGACCGGCGCGGTGGAACTGTCGATCAAATTTAACCAGCTGCAGACGCGAAAGAAGCACCTCCGTTTCGCGCGATCTCCTATCCACGATTGGGGTTTGTATGCTATGGAACGGATCGCCAGGGGAGAAATGGTCATTGAGTACGTTGGGGAGATCATTCGTGCGCAAGTAGCAGACAAGCGCGAAAAGCTGTACGAGAGGCAGGGTATTGGGAGTAGTTATCTCTTTAGGATCGACGAAGACTTGGTCGTGGACGCCACGAAGAAGGGTAACCTTGGGTGAGTTGCCTGTTTGGAGCGTTCTGCTGTTTTCGAAGCGTGTCTAACGACCAATGGCGATGATAGGCGGCTGATTAACCACTCTTGTGATCCTAATTGTACGGCAAAGATTATCACGATCAGTGGGGAGAAGAAGATCGTCATTTATGCCAAGCAGGACATCGAACTTGGAGACGAGATCACATATGGTACGTTGTCGTTTCATATTCAGTTCGTTCACGAGTGAACCCACTCTTTGCAGACTATCACTTTCCCATCGAACAAGACAAGATCCCATGTTTATGTGGTTCTGCTAAATGTCGTGGTTATCTTAATTAGACCTATCTACGTCGGTCCTCTCTCTCTGCCTTCCTTGATTCCTTGTCGTCTCTCTCCCTGGCCCCTCTGGTCGTCACGCCCCATGTTGAACGCAATTGATACCCTTCCTCACGCACGCACACAGTCATACACACCACGTCCAACTCACTGCGCTATGTATCATCGAGATTATTGCATGGTTATCGTCGTTTTCCTCCTACTTATATCTCGTCTTTTTCATTATATTCCTGACTTTCCCTTCTTTTTCCTCTTACGTTTTTGTGCTATTCCTTTTTGAATTGTATCGACGAGCAATTCTACTGACGCCATTCACGATCGATATGTGCGCGTGAGTTGAGTTTTAAGTAAAGGCGTATGGTGACGCTTTGAACCAAACCCGTTCCACTAAAATCACAAACGCCAGAGTCCACCCCAGAATTCATCGGTAGATTTCAGACCGATGGGGATTGACGGTTGGCATCGTTAGCTTGGTTTTCCCGACAGTACTGCCCGACCGTCACTGATTCTGATTCTCGGTCTGCCGTACTAGTCGAGGAACAGGTCAGCCTGGTCAAAGCATCTAGCACATTGGATTCGGAATTCATCGTAACCCGACGTCCGACCAGACTTCGACCACCCGACCTCCGAGTCATCTGGCAAGAGAAAAACCAGACCGACCCGGGGAAGCGACCGTCGTGGGGGGCAAACACCATGCGGCTACGAGACCAAGCCTCAAGGCTTCATTGGTGGCTCGGATAAGAGACCCGAACACTCAGGTTCAGTCTTGCGTTTCGTTTCTTACGGTAGTTGCCAGCAGTAAGGGTGACCCCGCTGATCTCACTCGGAGATATAAGAGGTTTAAGACTTGCACCGGGTCGTTGCTCCTGCGACCCTTTAGCTTGCGTTGTCTGTTCGCCATACCCTTCAATTTCGCATTCTTCTCGAGCATTTTATTCACTTCTAGTGCGGTTTTAGCCCGTCGGTTCCAACTGAAACGCCATGACCCGCAGGGTGATAGTGGTTACACTGACGATGTTTGGGCTAGTGCCGTTTTGCAAGCGGGTGATGTATGGTGATACCCTGACCTGCAAGAGGATTCAGATTAATTGTACCTCGTTCTTGCAGGAGACTTTTACTCGTATCACGGGTACATTCACTGCTTCCGACATTTTGGGGTTCTCTTGGGTGCAACTGCCCGGGTTGGCACTGCCAGACTAGTTTTCTAGGCTGGTGTTGACTTTGTCGTTTTTCCCAAGGTAAGCGGTCTTCGAACCAAGAATCACAGCTTCTCTGTGCCTAGTCTGAGTAGCCCCCCCAGGCCACTTATTCGAGTTGCCCTCCCGTCATCACTATCTCTGTCGGAGTTCGCGTTAAGGTCACCCTCATTGCTACCCCCAACGCCTTAGGCATGACGGTGATCAGGGATCCGAGTAATGATCAGAACGTGTCTCAAGCCTGGCTAGTCCCTCTCATCCTCTGCGGTCATAACACGGGGCGGATCGTCGGAGATTTCATGAGCGATCGTCCGCTTTTCCAACTTTAGCACGATGACTTTTACGGACGCCATAGCCGCTGGGAAAGGGTCTTACACTCCGCTAACGCCATCATTCGCAACAACGCCAAAGATGGACGAGTTCTGACGTGCCTCGACCGACAAATCAATGATTTGGTATTTTCATTGATGTACCCTATGGCGACTTCTTTCTGAACGGTTGTTATAGAATGCCTAGTTTAGACTTCGATCTTTGTCCTTGGCTCTGTGACACCTAGTGTCTCTTGGGATCAGCAAGAAGGAGTCAAACAGGCATGGAGAACCACTATCATGGGCCAACGAGTATCCGGAGGTCAGCTTCAAAGTCTGACTTTCCGAGTTCAGTTCCTTCGTCTGGCGGCGGTTCGGCACAAGGACTTGGGCGCAAAATCCCATCTTCACCTCGTCACTCAATTTATCAAGATGCCGTACCGAACCGAACATTTCCGTGACGTTCCAGAGCTATGCGGCCAACCATGCACGTTTCCGCATGACACCGTGCGTTCACAGTGTTGCCCGCAGCTGGGCGGCGTACTAGGCGTATAAAAACATGAGGACGCCGTGCACTCTTCCTTCTCTTTGTCAGGCTGCTGCATTGTTTTCGACGACTATAGACGGGTGTTCCTTCGTATCAGTACCCGCTATGCACCTCAAACCCGTTTTCCAGAGCATCTTTCTTGCTTCTGCGGCACTCGCGCTTCCTTCCCCTCAACGTGACGCTCGCGTAGCTCGCCGTTGGGAAGGGCGCCAGTCCCAACCCAACCACCGCTCCGAGTTGCCAGCCTGCAGTAATTTCTACACGGGTACATACAGCGCTAATTGGGCTGGTGCGCTTTTGGACGAGAGTGATGTGCGTCATCCATTGTTGTGAAGTGCGACTGACTTCAATAATTTATTGTTGCTCGTTCTTTCGTCAGGCAACGTTCACTTCCGTTACTGGTACTTTCACTGTTCCCACTCTGACCGGCGAAGACGGCGCTGCGTCTGCCTGGGTTGGTATTGACGGGGACACGTGCAAGAGTGCCATACTACAGACAGGGGTCGACTTTACCATCACGAACGGTGAAACCTCGTACGATGGTAAAGTAACACTGCGGCACGCATTCCACTGTTTGTCTCACTGATCCCCTCTTTATGTTTTGTTTTTCCGGAATAGCTTGGTACGAGTGGTTCCCCGACTCTGCTTATGATTTCTCTGGAATCAACATAACTGCGGGTGACATCATCAAGCTCACTGTTGCAGTGTCTTCCACGACGTCAGGAAACACCACAATCGAGAATCTGACCAACGGACAGACCGTGTCCAAAAGTCTCAATTCTACGTATGCACTTTGCCAGCAAAATGCTGAATGGATCGTCGAGGATTTCCAAATGGGTGGGGGTCTAGTATCGTTTGCCAACTTTAGCACGGTGACCTTTACGGACGCCGAGGCGGATGGCAATAGAACGACCTACGCGCCGGCTGGAGCCACTATTGTCAATATTCAGCAGAACAACCAAGTTCTGACTAATGTTTCGGTCAATGGATCTTCTCTCGCCGTTCGGTACTTGTGAGTTCCGAGGTGCTTTTTTTTTCTCGAAATAGACGGCGTCGCGGCGGATACTAGCAGTTAGCAGATACAGTGCCAGTGGTTCAGTTGCTGGTTGTCTTTTTTCACGTTTCTCTCGTGTGGACCCTCAGTACCTTCTTCGGATATTTATTATTTTTCTTTGTCTATGGCCATGTACTATGAATTTATGAGGTTTGCCATGAAGAATACTTCGGTCCGTGAACAAATGCCGTTCGCGGTTCAATAGACCACAGGGCAACTCGAGCGAGTAGTCTGACGAGAGCTGCTACATTGCGCGCCCTGCCCTTGATCTGGTCAGTGGCAAGTGCTGTTCATCTGGCTTTCTTCCAAAGCCTTCTTACTTGGCGTCCTTTACCCAGGGCATTGCGCGGTGACGGACCTCCACACACAGGACCTCCTGTCGTTCCTCTACACAAACGCTCGAGCCTGGGTCAGCTTGCTTGTTCATTTCTTTGCTTCGACTATTTTTTCTCCAGCGGACATGAACATCACCACATATCGACATCTCGACTTCTCCGACGATTGACGAATCTGTTCTCCCTTCTGCCTCCGAAAGACCCTCACGCTGTGTTGCTCGGTGTGAACGTTGAGTCGCTAAATGCCATTTCTTTACGGGCTTGGCGATCTCCACGCGGTCATGCCTGATTGCGTCTCAATGACATTGATTTTCAACGAGATAAGTAAGATCCAGACTCACTAATCTACCTAGAACAAGCGCATGCCTTCAGACAGACTACGGGGGCCAAGGATCCACAACGCCGCCTTCTCAAAATCCCCCGTTCCAGGCTCGCATCCGCCCTTCCCACAGACTCGTCGCATCTCCGTCAGCGCCGCTTTCACACTACTTCTATTTGTCGTGAGCGTCGTGTGTCCTCTCGAAGCACCAGCGAGCATTGATACTGCGGTGTGTACGGTTAACTTTGGAAGCGACGTCAGCGCGGCTGGTGGAATCTCTTCTGGTACGTTCCCGACACATGGTATCGAGCCCGAAGGCGCCAACGCTGGAGATGATGGCGTGGTGTCCATCCCGTATGATAGGATCCCAGTGCACATCCACGCGAGTGAACCGAAAAAAGTTGATCTCACTTGCTGGTCCTCGTCTTTCGTCGTTGCAGGTAGAGTCGACGGATAAACATGGACCGGTACCAGAGGCAGAAACCCGGTCGGGTATCTGGAGTTTCTCCAGTATGCATCCATACCTAATACTTCTACCTTATCATCCATCCCTGCTGTCGATTCCGTCACCCTACCCGGCGTGCTCCTGTCCGGGATCAATGATGTATGTGCGAGGGCGGGAACAGGGGGAGTCCGCGAGCAGATAGTCGAACCCAACAATGCATCCGCCCGTTGCCTCTCCTTTTCTCCACCGATCTTAGAGACGATTTGGAGGCATCGGTGACGTGCCTCGCTCGTTGTCCAGAATGTGAGACCGTTTGGGGGTATCAAACGATCACCAGAGATGGCTGATGTATGTTCGTGTATTTCCTCCAGGATACCCTTTTGCATCTCTTGTATAGTCTGTGCCGCGAGTGCACGTGAATGCTGTCCTGAATTCTCCCACGTACCCCCAGGCTCGTCGCCGCCATCATCCACCACGCCGCACGCAAAGGGGTTGAGCGTTTGGCGAGCGAGCGACTTGGCTCGATCCTTCTTCCACTCGAGATAACTCTGAGAAGGCTCAAATCGAGCATGAGCTTCTTTCTCCGTCCGAGGTAACGGTGAATGTGTGATATCGGATATGAGCGCAATGAGTGCGGACAGGTCCAAGTTGATGTTTGTTGTTGGCTGTAGTAGCTTGGGTAGTGCAAGTGGTTTTGGGACCGGCGCCAAATGACTGTACGACCGCTCGCCAAGCTGGACCTCAAGGCCCATGTCGCGTAGGCATTGGATGGTCTTTTCAATGCGAGGGTCCACGGAATCATCTTTGGCCGGATCGAGACGCGTCAGTTGAAGCGTGATATTTGGGGTAATCGTTGTAGCAGAGGAACCGCAGTCCAAAGTTCCCAAGCTGGACAAGGGACCGGGGACCGAAACGGGGTTCACCTTTGCAGCGGCTAAAAGCTGCCTCCCCATTCTCAGCACGGAATTGTCAAATTCGGTCCGAGAAAGACTAGATCTCAACTTGTCCTCATCCTCGTCGCTACTAGTCAAGTAGGAATCGATTTCACGAAATTCCATCATAAGGCGGGAATTTTTGATCCTAGAGCGTAGTGGAGATTGTTGTTCAGAGAGGATGAGTTCCGTAGCACCCGACTCACGTGTTCACTCTTATCCACCTCGCCCCGTTGTCAGCAACGACGTCCACCTTGACTTCTCTATTCGGGTTCTTGGAGGTATTATTCTCTTGGGGTATCGTTCCTTTTCGTCTAGCCTTATCCTTCCCCGCGCGGTTTACACTCTGCAAGGGAAAGGTGCGGTATATCGCGACGGGTTGACGTGCATGGACCAGTTCGTCCCATACCGCAATGAGGTATGGAGCATTGGTAGATATGGACGCACTTGGCCGGTTACCGTGCTCCTGGAGACACTACCAGAACGATCTGCACGTTTACTGGCAAATGCGAGAAAACTGAGAAAAGTGACGTCACTTTGTTCAACAGGTCACAGTCCCGCTTGACCTCTTCACGAAGAAATCTGAGACCAGGCAGAGACTCTCTTTCATTCCTAATATCCTTCTCGTTCGATGGAGGAAGGTCGATGATGGGAAACTGAGGAGACGGGATATTGAAGGATTGAATGGATTTGCAGATGTCGGACAGTCGAGCGTGCAAGTCGGCAAGTGTCATTGTTGCGAAGAGACTTTGAACTCAGTCAACGCCGGTTTGAATGTCTTACTCGAGGAACGACCACGGACAAGTTGGAAGACTCGGAATCGTCAGTGACGGCTCAACGTATTCTGTTTGATTCTCACGTGTAGTAAGCCTCAGTCTTCAGCAAAACGAGGAAGGATCTTATGTTCACGTTTAACAGATGGCATCGTGGCACTACACCACTGAGGTTCCTCAAGACCTGTGAAACGTGGATAATGATTGCGAACTGGTATGTACAATATTCTTGAATACGACCAGCGTCAGAGGTAATGCAAGGGTATGCACGTGGGAGATATACAAAGCTCGAATCTTGGGAATCGAAAGGAACGCCAGATCATCTCTGACGACCACCGTATTCCACGTATTGGCTATAACAATACCCTAGGTCACAAGTGGGTGATTGCTACCGACGATCCGTCGACCGAGACGGAAGTCAAAACCGTCCCGTTCTTGCCAATGTTGCAGATGCTGGCGTCAGCGGGAGTCATCGACCTGTTCCTGTCCACAATGGCCATGGCGTCCATGAATGCCACAGTTCCGAAGTCGGCGAAGTAGGTATCCGCCCCAGGGAAGTCCATGAAGTCTTCAACAATCCACTCCGCCCTGTCAGCCGATATAGGTGCGGAGAGATTGGTCACAGTTTGAGTCGTGTTCTGACCATTGCTCAGGTTCCAAATCGTCACGATTCCCAGGGTGCTGCTGGTAACATTGAGGGCAACCTTAATGCGATCTCCGCCAGTGATTTTAATATCAGGGAAGAAGATAGCACCAGCGGGATACCATTCCACCCAAGCTGACGTGAAAAGTGTAGTGAGATGAACCATCGTCCTCGGTCCCGAGTTTGCTCACCATTATATTTATGGCTCCCGTCGGCAGCAACGACAAGGTCGACACCGGCCTGAAAAAGCCCTTGCTCATCAAAGGCGGGACTGTCGATACCAATCCAGACAGTTGCAGCGGACCCAGGTCTACCCGAAATCTTGGTGACCGCAGTAAATGTACCGGTGATGGAAGAAAAAGTTCCCTATTAGAACAAGATGGAATGGGTCCCTGTGTCCTTGCAAGCCGAGGTGTTACGCACGTCACCCGGTTCCACGATACAGCCTGCCCAAATATCGTTGACCATACCATCGCCCTGGCGATGGTTAAGTCGGAGCTGATGCTCGTCGCGGCGAGAAGCCATGCGAGCACCATGTCGAAAAGGGTGATGGGCCAGAACTACGCGTGTAGCGAGCAAGACGCCCGAACAGAAACCGAAACCGAAGAGCATAGCGAGCAGAGAGTATGCGCCTGCAAATCTCTGGAACAATGTCAACTTGAACCTGATGATGGTTCGAAGGCGCAGCAGATCTTTGAGGCCTTTATTTATTTAGGATTAACATGTCACCCGCTGTCAGCAATTATTGCAGCTGGTATTTAGTGTTTGAAACATGCACCTTGGTACGCACGGTTCCACGTCGCGACGGGTTGAATGTTTAGAGTATGATGAGACGAATTGACAGGCTTTCGATCGTCGTACCATACATATTAGCACGGCGCGAAAATACACCGAACTTCCCTGTATCATGCAGAGAAGAATGATAGTAAACTAGTATGTACTACGGTATTCGCGGATGGCCCATGTGCCACGCTGAAGCCTGCCCCAGGTGTAATGCCAATTATGAAATGAAACAGTTACAACTATAATATATCATACTCAGTATCCACGGGGTTACACATGGCGGACTGTCATCGACGATCCATGGATGGAAACGGAGGTGATAACCTGTCCACTTTTCTCCATATTCTGGATATCGGCGTCAGCAGGAGTATAGAACCCATTCTCAGTAGTCGTGGCGTGACAGTCTGTGAATGTCACCGTTCCAAAGTTGGCCAGATGGACAGACAATCCACTCTGATCCGTGTAATCTTCAACAAGCCATTCCGCCCTCTGGCCTTTCATAGGTGCCGAGGGGTTGGCTAGAGTTCGAGACAGATGCTGAGCGTTGTTTAGGTTCTTTATCGTTGCGATCCCTGAGGTACTGTTCGTAGCTGCGAGCGTAACTTGAATGCGATCCCCAGCAGAGATTTCGATGTTCTGATTAGGATAAATGCTCTCTGCTGGATACCACTCGAACCAAGCTGTCACGAAAGGTATGATGAAATAGACTGTAGTTGTTGGTTCAAAATCTGCGTACCACTATATTGTGGACCATCGGCAGTAACGACAAAGTCAATACCAGCCTGGAAAGGACCAGACCCGTCGACACTATCAATACCAACCCAGGCAGACGCAGAAGACGACGTGGAACCAGAAATATTGGGGGCTGTAAATATACCGGTGGCATAAGAGAAGGTTCCCTTCGAAAACGGTAGAATGAGATCAGGCACCCCCGAAGACTAGAAGTATCGTACATCGTTCAATTGCAAAATGGCACCGGCGAAATCATCAGTGTTATAGCTGCGAGCCTCACGGCGATTTAGTCGGAGCTGACGCCCGCCACGATGTGAAACCACGTCAAGGTGACTATGTCGAAAGGGGTGATGGGCCAGAGCCGTATTTATAGCGAGCAATACACTCGAGATGATGGCGTAACTGAAGTGCATGGCGAGCAGAGAATGAGTGATTATAGGTCGTTGGACAACGAGAGGTCGGGAATGGTACCGAAAGATTGGTAAGTCTTTGAGGTGGTTATATACTCAGAAATTAGTATATCACCCACTGTTGGTAACACCCCAGCTGGTACGGAGACTTCGAAACGTGCGCGTTGGTACACATGGTTCTGCATCGCAACCATTTGGAATGTCTAGAACATAGTGATATTCATTGGCAGGCATCGACCAGATCCACGTGAAGATAAGATGCATACGTATGTATGTATACCGCCAAGGGTATACGCGTGGAGGATAGCAGACTCCGGACGAAACATCTGACCACCGTCTGTCAGAGTTGCTATATTCCGCACAGTAGCTATGCCAATCCCGAAACTTACATATGTTTTATCGAGACCGAAGTCAACTTGCCCGGGAAACCTTGAATGTCATATGGGTGCCAAGATACTTCTGCGGTCCTGAAATACTCAATACATCTCTCGATGAACGAACGCACTTGAATTAGATGACAGTAGTCCAGCAGTGGAGGCAAAAACGATGTCGCCATTCGCATCACATATGTACTTCGCTAAGTTCGCACGCGATACATATTGTACACATGTTGCGAAGGACGACGGAGATGTTGTGAATGTGGGGTACTATATCCGAACGTCGGATGGGTAATTCTCCGGGAAATAGTCGTGACATCGGCGAGAGTGCTGGTGAATTCTCAATGGTTCACGATAATCTTTGATTCCCCAGCGTAGCTTCGCTACCCTCACCGTCTTCCATCGTCAAGGATCGGTGAACGTGCTTAGAAGCCGTACAAGCGTGGTAAGAGATGGTTGCGGGTTCGAAGGTCGAGGTTGTTGGAATGAGTGAGCTCGATTGAGATTGAAATATGTACGGTACTGCAACGTGGTAAAAACTCAGACAGCTTGTTGGACCCCTGGCAGAACTTGTGATGACGGAGCCTCCACGACATCGCTCGTCTACCCTCAAGCCCACACGACCACCGCCCGCAAGACTTAGCTTTCCCCTTAGACCGCCCTCGCCTCAGAATGCGACTCCCCAATTCGTTACAGCAAGACCAACAACCCCCTTCACCATCCGACCTGCCAGCCCTACACCAACCAACAATCCACCGCCAAACCAACACCACCACGGTCGTTTTCGCGCCCATCTAGCCCATCTCCTTCCTAGACATGCTGTGTTCACGGTCACCCTCACTGTCCACCAGCTTCACAACGTCCCCCTCGTTCACGGCGAATTTGGCCTCAAGTGGAAGATTAAGGGCGTCACCTCCCATTCTGGCAATGGCATCTTGGACAAGGTCAAGGCTAGAAAGGCAAAGGGCAAACTCAACGAGCGAACTCGACCAAATACGCCTCTGGACCCGCTAGCAACGATCCCCAAGAGCAGCGAATCCGATAATGCGTCCCTTTTCGACGCCGCGTCCGCCTCGGATGCGCACAGTACCGCCAACAGTAGTTCTATGCACTCGCCGTCCAACGACCATTCCTCTGGGGGTCAAACGAGTCATGCGACGCGTAACCAGCCGATACCTATCCCCGCCGTGGTCGTTTCCGCCAACCATCCTCCACTGCTTCCTGTGGTACGTAGTGTCAGCGGAACAACATCTATCACGAGCATGAGCAGTGCCTCATCAACGTCCTCGTCATCGCCCCATGTCAATGGGCGCTTCCATAATCCCCTAGGCTATCTTTCAGCGGACTGGTCGCGACAAGGGCCAGGACAAAGCTCCGTGGCCGCGCACGACACCGAGACACCGCCCGCCCACATCACTAGTGACACCACGCATCGTCCACAGACCGAAGTAAAGCTTGACTACTCCCCCGCAAAGGGAATGACACCGTTTGTAAAACTCAAAGAACACAGCGTTATCTGGGAAAAGCCGTTGAAATTTATAGTCCAAATGAGCGTTGGCAGGGACAATCGCGAGCTAGGCGACTGTCTAGCCAAGTTCGTCGTCATGCAGGTAACGTTCCTCTGTTCTTTGTCAATGCAACTTACCTACCAATTCGCCCTCTTAGCGCGTAATCGCTGGTGATCCAGATGCACCCCGTAACCCTCGCCTTGGAGTCGTCTACCTCAACCTTGCACAATACGTGGGTGCCGGCGCCATCACACGACGTTATCTTCTTCGCCAAAGCAAGACGAACGCGACGCTCAAGGTTGGTGCGCCTCGACTTTTCAGTCCTCCTACCCCCTTAATCGACTTATTAGCTCTCCATCCACCTCGAACACGCCGCGGGCGAAGTTTCGTACGTAGCGCCTCCCCTCCCGAAAGGCGAAATCCTCTCCGGGGTCGCCGGCTTCCTTCAATCGTCGGACGTTTACCGCACGCGTCCACTAGCCTCGGATCTCTACACGCACGATTCTTCTGACTCCTCGTCTGGTAAAGCGAATGTTGCCTCAGGCTCTGATGCTTCCTCCGTTATTTCGGGGTCCGGGACGTCCTACGGAGGCCCAAGTCATGGTCACAGCCATGCAAATGAACACAATAAACGTACGACGGTCAAAAAACAGCGGCGCCCGCTCGAAATTGCCAAGTTACCGACCATCAGCGATCCGAGAGGTACGGAGAAACTGATCGAGGCGTTGTTCAATCCGGTACCTGTGACGCAACCTGGCAAGGTGACCCCGTTTACATATCTTGTCGATTTGGACGGAGGCGATGGCGATGGCGAACACCATTCGTCCAGGGCGGATCACACTACGACCGTCCAGGAGGACGAGGGTACAAGAAGCGAGATGGTCGCAGACGGTGAGGCAGACGACGGTTCGTTGTATACCGACTCGCCAGACGAGGGCGAGACGGATGGGCTAGGGACAGACTACCACTCACTCCGGTCACACCCCTCATTGCAAGGATCTCTGCGGAGCAAATACTCGGCACGATCTCTTGCGAGCAGGGCCGGATCGAAGCCCGACGATGACGTTGAGGGGACGGCAGTCAGCACCAGCGCACATTTGCTGAGCGGGATAACGGAGCGGAGGACATGGTGGCAGAAGGTCCTTAGTCCGCCCGCCGTTGGATGACGTCATGAGAGCAGATCGCGCCGCAAACTGAGTTTATTTTTCCTATCTCACCTTTTTATTTTGATCCTTTTCTTCTCGCATGGGATGATGTCAGCATATTTAGACTTGGTGAGGTTAGATCGCAAGCTTCTGGGCAACTATGTATGATATATTATTAGATTCATCATCGCCACCCACCGTCACGTTCTCTGCTCTGCTATCCAATACTTGATTTTCATCTACTACAAGTCAGCTACGTCCCTAATGGTTATGTCCACTATTTCGATAATATCATTAACTCGAATATCCCATTGTCAAGATGTTTATGATGCCACATTCAAACATTTGGTACGAGTGGAACAAATAAACCTCCCGGCACCCCGTTCTCGTACCCGACTCACGCACGTGTGGGTATGCGTTTCACGCATTTAGTTATTCCATGCACATACCTGCTATACCTTTTCTGCGTCAACGACACGACGATGTGAGGGGAGGGAGTAGGCAGGAATGGGAGAGACGTGGTAATGAAACGATGTGGCGACACATTCTGAGTCGCAGCGTCATCGGTTGACTTCCGGTGCTGGTAGGCAAGTTGGGGCCGTTTTGGACATGAATCTCAAGTTCGGCGTCGGTTTGGAGCGCCGGGTTCAAAGGCACTATGACGTACCACTGGCAGGCTGGGTATCACGCATGATACATCTTGATCCAACCGGCTTGGAGGCCACCTCATGACATTCCCCTATGCTGGCACGTCCAGGCCAAGAGAGCGTCGACTCTTTTGACTTGTCGAAGGCGTGTTCAAGTCGGAGCACAACTTGGACCCGTCGTACTAGCCTGAGCACACTAGTTTCAGTAGCGGCTAGCCTTCCTAACTTTCCTTTTATGGACACTTCGTTGCGTCTCGTTTCACCACGACCTTCTGAGCATGTACTACGCTTGCTCTCACAAGGTAATTGGTTTGTATTGCACAGGCACCAGGCCTCAGGCCTCAGGGGCTGCAGGAGTGATTTCAGGTAGAGGTGCCGGTGAGGAACATAACAAAGTCGTGCGCCACCGCAAAGTCACACTGATGCATAGTTAGGCTAACCCGAATCGCAACTCCGAGTCTGCTGCAAGAGTCTCTCTAGTTACCGCTACATACGTTGGAACACGTCTGGTGTACTATTTGAAAGAGTAACGTTACTAGTGAATTGAAACCCCTGGACCGTCCTTCTAATGGGAACCGTGCTGTGGTGTGCCCAGGGGCAATGGTAACAATGACTCCGCAGAACCTCGATGCTCGATGGTCTCGTGTTCCGCATTTGGGCCCACAGTGTGAGTCAGCGATAGTAGGTGCTCTGGATCAAGCCAAAGGGGCTCCCCATGAGTACATCCCAAATCATACAAAGTGCCCAGATCATCATCAACAAGAAGCGTCCGAAGTTTCACGAAGGAAGACCAGAGTCGAATGGCTGCCTGGAAAAGCACCTCTTTTAACCACACTGGGTAAGTGTGACGCTATTAAGGTAGTTGCCAGGTCAGGGTTCCGGGCCCAGCCTTTCCTCTACTAAGGACTAAGCTGCACGATCATGGATTCATTGCACACTGCCTTGATGCGATGCTCGGTACATGATTATAACGGGAGGGGGAGGCTACTAGTTAAGAATGACCCCAAGTCCTCCCCTCCGTACCTTTTCCTAGTTTCCTCCGACTACATTCTCCCTCAGACCCACGTTCGCTGCTGGCCAGTCGCCAGTCGTAGGTGCACATCCTGAAGCATGAGCATGACTGGCCACGGAATTCCTCTGGATAAGGCAGAGCTCTTGTCGGCATTACTAGAAACGCTGTTGTATGGTAAGACCTGTTGCGGAAGAACGACTCAGGGGGAACTCCACTGAACCTTACTGAGGATAGGTTTCTCGTTGTTGATGTTCGGAGGGACGATATGGGTACTGTTGAATCACCGATCCACTCATCAAGTGAGCCACAAGATGGTTACTGTTGCCTGTTTGTTACTACTATTTAGCACAGCGGTATGTATTCCGCCTCGATGGCCGGATAGACTTAGACCATCGATCAATTGTTACACAGCACTTTGTGATCGATATTATTAGGATCATGCAGGGTTTGATCTTATACCGTGACACCTACCCAGGCGGACCTATCAAATTTTTCTCGGACACGTCGCAATGGACACTTGTCTACAAGAATTATATCTATGTCGCCCAAACACTAATTGGGGACGGCGTCATGGTAAGTTCAACTTTTGTCGTGGATTCATGCTGTTCGTTGAACATTATGATAGCTCTACCGCTGCTACGCAGTATGGCAATCTACATCTGTCATGATCTTGCCTGGCTTACTCTGGTGTTCCGTTGCTGGTGCGTGTGTCAGTTGGGGTAGCCCCACCGATTGACGACAATCATGAAGTGACCGGAATCGGAGCTCCGTATACTGGATCTCAAGTTTCGCAAGATACAATCTCTGGTGGTAGCCTCGTGCAATGGATAACAGCATTCTACGCATCGACGTTCACGACTAATCTACTGGCGACCAGTACGTCCTCGGGTGTGAGTAGGCGTTGAACAGTGTTTCTGAAGATGCCCTATCCCAGCTCTATTAGCTTATCGTATCTGGTATATCGACCGCAAGGCGACGAGGCTGCGCGTCCACCGCCAGTCCCAATTACGTCCTATTCTGCACGTCATTGTCGATGCAGGCGCGATTTATTCCCTCACCCTTCTCGCTGCGTTGGTCTGCTTTGTGAATGATTCCAACGGCCAATGCATCATTCTACACATGGTCAGTCATTATGGTTCTCTCGTAAGCAATGAATAGTTTCACTAAACTTCTTGTCGACGGCAAGATCATGCCTATCATCTCCGTCACCTTTTACATAGTCATCATTCGCGTTGGGCTGGCCAATCGGGTGAACCAACGAACGGATAGGTTTCCCCCTGGGTATTCTGATACGAGCCGAATGTGTGGAATGCAAGTCCACATCACGACTCTGACTGAGACCAAGATTGACAGTGGTCCAGTGACTGCTGTGGGTGATAGGAACCATCGAAACGAGATCAGGATTGATAAGATCAGTGGGCTAGTGTGATCTCGTCTACCGACGTCTCATAAACTGGATGGTGTAACACATACTGTGCCCATGTCGTCATAGCACTCTGGTTGCACGGGCGTGGGCCTAACACTGACGACATTTTATCTGGAGCGCGTGGTTGTCCTTGTCAACTTCTTGTAGTATAGCACTATATTGTGGTCTCACGGCAGATTAAGAGACTCCACGAGGTAATCGGTTAGCTTCTTCGGTCGTTCAAGTTACTTGCCTTCACTATAAGGTTTCTTTCCGTCATGAATATCCTCATATCGACTTGGTATGGTACCATGGAAGCGAGGCAAGCCAGGAGATAATCGATAATGATTTATAAGCGGATGGTATGATGCAAAGGCGTGTGGATGGTCTACAGTGGACGAACGTGGGTCACTTCCATACCATTCGATCTCCACAATCCACATACCTCCCAAGCAATGGACAGGCTACCCAGACCCTCCAAACAGCCCCTTCACTAACCCCCCTTCTACTTCGTCTGTTCTTCTCCTCGCCTTCTCCTCCTTTTGCCGCTTCACTTTGTTCAATGCTGCCTCCTTAATCGCGGCTTCCTTGGCAGCAATTTCGGTAGCGCGTTGTACGCGTTTCGCCTCCAGTGCGTTCCGGACGTCGAATTGCTCACGAACGAGCAGCCGGAGACGCATCCCTTCGTCGCCGAGGAGTGATGGGGAGGTGTTGAGGAGGT
>JBBPMU010000648.1:0-16489 GCA_038090475.1 Wakefieldia striispora | reverse complement strand
TTTATGGCCGCAGACCTCATTGAGGACCCCAAGATCCAGCAGTCATTTATCCATGACATTGAATCGACCTTCTTCATCCTGCTGTGGATGAGTATCCGCTATCTCAAATCCACCTGGGACCTGTCTCACTGATCCAGTTTCATTGACTCAATATTCCATCCACAAGTCTTCAGGAATTCTGGAGGGTCGACGAAAGCTATGTTCATGTGCCCTGATCAAGAGCTGGAAACGCTTAACTTTCATGATAATGAATCTCTCAGTCAACTACTGCGCACTTTGAAGGAATTGCTTGCCATCCGTCACAAGACACGGCCGGAGAAGCCTTCCTATGGCCGCGGGCTCAACAACGTGATCCAACAAGCCCTTTTCAAGTCTGGTAATGCTCAAGGGGCTGGACTAACCTCGACAATGGGTGTTACCGATGCTAACGGACTGTCGAGCGAACAAAGGGTGTTTGAAGAGTGCCTCAAAGACTATGATGGTCGCATGGCACTACTCAAGAATCACGACGTTCCTATAACTATTATCCATAAAGCTATCGAAAACGAACCTTGGCCAACCACTGAACCTGCTGAAAGGCAGCTGCTTGTGCTCTCGCACGTAGAGAGGCAGTCCTTGCGTTCGAGTTCCAAGAGGTGCAGGGAAGCTGCTGTCGAGTGTGAAGGGGAATGACAGTCATTGCGGAAGTGCACCAAGTAACAGGTCCCCTCAACCCCTGTATCATTTCGACTTGCCAGTGGGATGACTGTACATGTACCCTAGGTGTTATGATCTCAAAATCGTGACATACTCAATTTTCGCATTTACTCTCTTTTTACTTCTCTTCGCTCATTTACGATCACGTGACATCTTGATCACATGATCTTGGACATTGGCGAGTATCTTAATAGATCTCTGCCACATCCTTTATCCTTATTCGGATATAGTGGATCCTTGAGTATCTTAATAGATCTCGATCCCTATCTCCACGGACCTTCTTCATCCTTTGGACTCATCTTCCATTTCTAGATCTGATCGCATATCTTGATAGATCCCGATTACGATCTCTGCCACCTCCTATCACTGGCAGTTCCCTTTCACCATGAGGTATGCTTCCATTCCTTTGACAGCCCCTCTGCCACATCCTCGATGTTGCTGCATGCTGCCACACCTCATTGCGTCCTCATGTTGTACTTACTCATGATGCCGATACCTCGGACACTTATGTATTATGTGCTGACTACTTAGCTATCCTTAATAAGTAGTTACAGCCACACTTGTAACGTATTTAAGTAGTTCACTGTGGACCTTAAGTCCTCAGTTCTTTTATTAATTGTCTTCACATCATAACCTCGCCCAGAGAAGCACTTGCGCTTTCTGTGACACAACCGTTACTGAAGATACGGGTGGACATTGTCCCGAAATCCTGTACTCAAGCACCTGTCAGTACTTGAACCGCCTCTACGAGTCTCCTTCGACTACGCGCCCAAATCCTACTCCTATACGCCGACACTCCTATCCGTTATCCGGATTCTAGCTTGTTTCACTAGGTCTTGTACATACCTAATGAAATCTGCGTTGATTATGTAAAGCCGTGTTGATTTGTTGTACATCTTAATGCTTGAACCCACTGAGCATCATTAAGCATTGCGCCGCACGAGACTGGTGAGGCTGAGGCCCAGGGTTTGAACGTCCACTCCAGATATATGGTGTGTCTATGTGTTTCCCCCCTACTCGCTGTTGACAATAATGACCCATCAACGTACTTCCAGGGCCTCGAAGACCAAAGTCGTCAACGATATTCCCTCTGATCCGCAGGAAGGTTCTTTGGCTCCCGTGGCTCCAGTGCCCTCTCGTCCATCCACCGGAAAGGGTCGCCATGGTTATTCTCATGTGCCAGTCAGTTCTGTACTGTTCATATATTGAGGGTTCTAGCTCAGTTGTTGACTGACAGTCTACCACCGCAATGACCCAAGTTGTCGATGATGTCCTTCAAGAAGCTTTTTGTGCCCCCGCTGCCCGAGTACCCATTTGTCCTTCAACTGGAAAGAGTCAGCATGCTCGTGTAACAGTGAGTTCAATACCACTCCTACACCGAGGGTACTAGCTCTGACAATCGTGCATACTGCCATCAAGCCTACTGCAGATGATGGCGGTGAAGAATTTCAGTTCCCAGACAACGACAGTAATAGCAATTCAGACACGGCCAACACCCGATCGGTCGAGGGGACTTCTTACGATGCAGTCTGGTACTCTTGACATGGACACTGTCAATTCCAACACTGAGCCTCCGATTACTGATATGGTGCTCTTTTTTGATGAATTCATTAACGAAGAGGGTGTGACTATGAGACAATGCAATGCGTGCTTGTGAGCGACACTTCCTTCGTTATTAGTTCCCTGATTTGACAAAGCAACAGGATGGATGGCCTCAGTGAAGAGCAGGCTAGTTGCTATGGCCCGAACACAAGTAATAGCAACCTTCAGAAACACCTGTTCTTGAAGCATGGTGCCAGGTATCGGGAAGCTGCTGCGAAGCACAAATGGACGATTGCTAAGTCTATGGACAAGCAGGGTAAGATTGGCACGCTGACAAACTCACCTGGGCACCAGCTTGCAGAGTATAGTCAGGACATATTCGTTCAGCACCTTGTTCGCTGGATCGTTGCGGATGACCAGGTGAGCATCATCTTATTTGATTTTTATTGGTTGCTTATCTCAAACTTAGTCACTTCGTGTGGTTGATTGCCCTGAGTTTTGTGATGTTTGCTTTCTTCTGCGGCCTGAACTTGATGGTATCCCGCATCGTGACACAATTCGTGAATGAGTTACCGTTGAATGGGAAAAAGCATTCAGGGAATTGCAGGACAAACTAGCTGTATGTCATCTCCCTCCATGACGGCATTATACTGACCTGTAACTGCAAACAGCTCTCATGCGGTCACATAAGTTTCACTGCGGATATCTGGTCGAGTGCAACCCTAACGCCATATCTCGCTATAACGTCGCACTGGATTGCTCAGGACTCAAATGATCATCTTATTCTGAAGGCTGCTCTAATTGGTTTTCACCGCCTCACCAAAGCACATATGGGCAAAAATATCGCTGATGCCATCTTGTCTCTCATTGATCGCGCTCATATCATGTTCAAAGTATGTCACTGTGTATTGGAATTTTTTTAAAAGTTACTGAAATAACTAGATTGGCCATTTTACTCTCGATAACACCTCAAATAATGTGGTTGCAATGAAAGAATTGCAGAAGTTACTAGCCAAGCGCGACATTGTGTTTGATCATCTCAACAATCGTATCATGTGTTACCCACACATCATCAATATCTGTACCTCCCATATTGTCACTGCAAGTACTCAAGTTGGCAAGAAGTACCTTGGTAGTAATGGGTTGGATGATGGTGGTGATGAGGATGTTGACTCTTCCTCTCATCGAGGGCCTCAACTCGACGAAGATTTCATCGCATCTCAACCCCCAGAGTGTCAGGCATGGCTTAAGGGTCTGAAGAATGATCCCATTAAACGTGTTATGGATTTTGTCCGCTACATACATGCTTCGGATTCCAGAAAGCAGGCATTCGCGGATATTGTCTGACTCTGCACCAAGGATGACCCTGTGCTCAGCAAGCATCCACCATTACAACTTATACAACACATCAAGACTCGATGGGATTCGGTTTTCCTCATGCTCCAATGTATTCGTTTTCTTAAGAAGGCGAGTGCGGTCATTTGAACGAACTCAGTACTAACCCTGGACATTAAGGCTGTAGATATGTATTTTGCCAATCAACCGTCCATTGAATCTATGAAGTTAAGTGCTGCCGACTGGGAGCTCCCAGAGAGTATAGAATGTGTTCTAGAGGTATGTTCCTAAACACCCTTTTGCATATTGTTCTCCTGATTACAATCATGAGGTTGCACATGTGGTTTTGCAAACCATGTCATCTGAATCGATGCCTGTCTTGTGTGGTGCCATCGCCAGTTTTGAACTTCTCATGACTAAGTGGGAACGACTCGGTGAGCAACACCCAGAACTAAATTACTGGGCACGGATCAGCTTGTTGTGGGCATGGAAATATTACAATCGGATGGACGACACTGATGCCTACGTCATTACCATGGGTAGGTCCCTGTATTACGAGTTATGTGGTGCTGAATCATGTGATGCAAATTGGCACATAGTTCTTAATCCTTCTATATGCTTCTTGTGGATTCAACGTGAATGGGATGCAAAGTACGTGTCATTGGCTAGACAGATCATGCTCAATCTCGTAAGTGTTTGCCTATAGCTATATTCTGACTCTCACTATTGCTGTAGATGCAGAAGTATCGTAAAAATGACCCATCAATTGTACAACCTGCCCGAACTCGAGCTCTCCTCAAGCTTCCATTGTACGCAAAGACATCGACGTGCTTCCAGCTCACAGATCATCCCATTTACCCCGGACTTGATACCCCTGCACTGATGTGGAGTGTCGAAGACGAGTTTGCAAAGTATACTTCGAGCCCATTGGTGACGGTAAACACCAATATCCTTGTATACTGGGAGGTACACATTACTCTTGCCTAAACTTCGATATGTTATGACTCATGTTACCAATAGGCTCATAAGTCTGAATTCCCTACCCTCTTTGCTGTTGCCATGGACTACCTTCCGATTCAGGTGTCTTCGGTTCCATGCGAGCACATCTTCTCATCAGCTGGGGAGACCGATACCAAGAAATGAAACTGGATTAGTCCTGTGCTGATGGAGGCTTTGCAAATGCTGAAGTTCTTGTTAAAGAAGAAGCATCTTGACTTTACGACTGGTTGGAAGACAGAGGAAACTGCGATGCTAGGAGGGGGCAGGACAGAGGAGGGTTCCCAACCAGAGATTACACTCGATTCTTTGTTGGGCAGGGACATCGAAACTGCAAGGGACACACTACTTAGTGGTGACATGGATTCAGAATAACTAGCCTATAACACTAACTTAGGCTTGACCTTCTTGGCCTCCATGTACATATACTTCTTCGCATATCACATGATCTTGAGTTGGCAAACGTTTAACATTGTCATTCGGAGTTTTCAACTTCAAGCAAACATACCACCTGCTTTGTGTGCTCTCCATGTCAGATTCAAGTGAACATAGCAGCATGTCCAAAGATCAGTATCCTGGCATCATTCACGTACGTGGAAGGTATAGATTGGGTGGGTTACTCGGGTCTGGGACCTTTGGTGAGCCACACATCCTGATCCTAGCCTTTCGTCTGCTTAATTCTGCAGGAAATGTCTACTTGGGACAGGACATCAAAATGGGACAGGATGTTGCACTTAAGCTTGAACCTACTCAAACACGACACTCTCAGCTTTGTAACAAGCACGCTGTTTACAAGGCCCTTTCCGGCATGCCAGGTATCCCTTCCATACACTGGTATGGCACAGAGGCCTCTTACAATGTGATGGTTCTCGATCGCCTCGATCTTTCGTTGGAGGAGGCAATATCCAAACTCCATAACAACAACTTGGTGTTCTCATTAGCTGATCAGATGGTACGTTCTCTGTTCCTTTATAGCCTCCAGTGTATGACTCGTATCTCTGGGCGCACTTTCCCCACAGCTTTTATGTCTTGAATCATTGCATGAATGAAGTTACATCCATCAAGATGTTAAGCCATCAAACTTCATGATGGGCATGGGTGAGCAAAGCAGTCAGGTCTTTCTTATTGACTTCAGCTTGGCTCAGCTCTTCCGCAATCCCTCTACTCGTCTGCATGTTCCACTGGTGTCTGGGCTCAGGACCATAGGCACCATCACCTTTGCATCGACCAGCAGCCATCTAGGACACACACAATCATGCCGCGACGACCTTGAATCTCTCATGTACAGTATTCTCTATTTGTATCGTGGTCACTTACCTTGGCAAGACGACCTCACAGGAAGTTCCGTTCTCGAGAGGAAACTCGCCTCCACCAAAAGTATTTGTCAAGGTCTACCTACACACTTTGTCACCTTTGTACAGTATATTCATTCGCTCGCTTTTGACAAGAAGCTGCAGTATGACCATCTCCATACTCTCCTCAAGCAATGTTCGGACGACTTGGCTTATGCTTCCGTTCAACTCGTTACTAAACAGCTGTCACTCGACAAACATTACCAACTATCACTGAGTGACTGTTATGGTTCCATACTTTAAACCTTGAACTATGACACTTTCACTTACTTTTTCACTTTACTTTGAACAGACACTCAACCATTATACAGGGCGTCCTCGAAGACCTCTGCTAACATGTATTTCGAACCATGTGACTTCACGTGACCTTTTGGTATGCTCTTGCCCCAGTATAATTTCTTTCATCACGTGATCTGGGGCACGTGATCACTCAGTGGCACTTGCCGATTCCTGACAGACAGGACTTTCCATGGTGGGATATAAATTCCTTTCAGTCAACGTGATCTGCCACATGTGTGACAAGTTTTGGCTGACTTGGGCCAGCCAGACATCGGACTGGAGATTTCTATCGGACTTACTTGGGACTTATCTTTTGACCGTTACCCCACAGATACCTTGGACCACATTTCTCTTATCTTTTTCCTTTGACTCAGCAGAATGATGAGAATACCCGATCATGATTGTATTGGAAGGCATGAGCCATGGAGAGCAGTGCGTTTACTCATTTCTTTTTACTCATGATACGTTTCCATTGGACAGACATTACTATATCTGGATTACTGGGTCTGAGACCTGACAAACTCTCATGGACAATTACTATAGGTAGTATTCCCTCATTCGGAGGATGGTCTGTGTGCATACATCACCAGACACTATTTAAGTAGCTAGAGGATTCGACTTGGGTTCCCCAGTCTTATCCATTTGATCATAGGTCCCCAAGGCCTTTGGTTTTAGGTTTACTCCCCGCTTCGCAGGCACTTGGGACTTTCCCCTATCCTTCTATCAATTTACCCTTTTATCCTTTTCTACCTCGTAAACTGTGAAGACGATTCCCCTATCAACAAAGGGAAGTTCTTGCCTCAAGGAAGAACTTAATGAATGACTGCAAATGATAACCCAACTCTAGGGTTAGATTCAACCTTTGATTATTCTATCTCGTTTCATCTGAATAAGACTGTATACTTGATGCAAGAAGTAGCAGCAAAGGACCAGATCCCACACTGTGAAGTGGTTCCCGTTAGAGAACCAATCCCCCACTCTGAGCCCCCAGAGGTCCTTTTGTAGGATCAGTAAGGGCAATGTCAATCAACTACCCCCTGCAGCCACGGCCATACCCCTTCAGCCACTATCCAGGGGAAAAAGAAGAATTAGTGACAAGGATGGCTACCTGGGACACCTGGATGATAGCAACTACCTCCACACTGGCGGGTAGAAGTATTCAAGGATTCACCAGGGACATTATCTTTGGAAGGGCGCAACAGCTAGCACAACTCATGCCTTTCGGAGAGGCATTCAAAAGATATACCAAAGCCCATGAGAAGGCGGGCGAAGCCTTAATCAAGGAACTGGACTGGGATTGATTCCTGGAAGAGGTTCACTGGGACTACAAGTCCCGACAAGCCAAGATCTTTTGGAGGAAAAAGCTCGGTGGTGAAATGAAGAAGGAGGATCGCCTCCTAAAGGTAAAAGAAAGGCTGTCAAGGCCAGAAGAGGGGGTAAACCCCAACAAAAATACTTTCACCTTCCTTCATTTCACAGACTTATCTTCGTTTGAACAGTCCCTTTTAGACGATACAGACATTACTCCCACAGACAATTTTTCTTCTTTCGACAAACCTACTTTTTCTTCAATTTCGAAAACCCCCATTAATTCCAGAAGATACCCGACAAGACCGGAAGGGCCTAGGCCTGAAAAGTCTCTTTCTATTCCTTCTATTACATTACCTTCCTCTCTTTCTTTAAATTCTTTGGACATGAACCCCCTTCAAGGATCTCTTTCTCCTAACATTATTATTTCCCACAGATCCCCAGCTGGCTGGAAGATGATTTTTTCTTCAGCTCTCTTGGACTCTGGAGCGATGAATACCTTTGTCGATAACTTATTTTGCTCACAGAACGATATCGAGAGATTCCTGCTGTGCTATCCCATTGGCGTATCAAACGCAGATGGCTCCTCTTCGAGCATAGGGAAGATTACCCACACAGCAAAATTAATTATGGAAGTCGCTGGTCACAGAGAACCAGTAGAAGTGTATGTAACTAATTTGGGATCTCATCCCATGTTTATAGGATTCGATTGGCTTTCCCGGCATAACCCGGAAGTGGACTGGAACACTGGTTCAATTGATTTTACAAGATGCAATGATACCTGTCGATCTAGGCAGAAGGCTCAACAAAGAAGAATAGAATTCGACATGAAGATCCTGGCAAAACCAATGACAGAAGATAAATGGAAGATTCTGACCAACACACGGTCGATGACACAAGAACAAGAAATGAAATGGAAGATACCCCACCATGGGATGAATAACGGTTACCCCTACTTGGGAAGAAGCAACAAGAAGATTCAGCCTCAGCAAACTAGCAGGGCTATGATGACACATGAAGAAACCAAATACCTAAAGGGTTTGGTACCACCCACTTATCATGAATTTCTTGACAGATTCTCTGAGAACAAATCAGAAAGGATGCCCAGCAGGAAACCCTAGGATCACGCAATAGAGCTCAAGGAAGATTTCATCCCAAAGAAGGGGCGCGTTATCCCCCTATCACAAATGGAATTAGAAGAAGTATCAAGCTTCCTAGAAAAAGAACTCAAGAAAGGGTATATCCGCCCATCGAAATTGCCTCAAACAGCCCCAGTATTTTTTATTCCAAAGAATGATGGTAAGAAACGGCTGGTAATGGACTACTGTTATTTGAATGAAGGCACAATCAAAAATGCCTATCCTCTCCCATTGATACCTAACTTGATTGACAGACTACAGGGACCAGACCTCTTCACCACCTGTTATGATTTCATCATTCTTTCATTGAACTTTTACTTACATAACAAACCAATTTGCTATGCTCAGCCCTTGAAGGTGAGCACCAACATGTATTTCGTGTCATGTGACTCATTCACACAATCACGCGACATTCCCCTTTTGGTACACTCCTATGTCAGTATAAACTTCATTCTGTCATGTGATCTGACACACATGACCACTCGTGGCACTTGCCAATTGGCCGATAGCTTATCTTCTGCTCTTCTTTTGCTATTGGCTCTTCCTTATCCTCTTATCTCTTTCCCATTGACACAGACACTATGACTCAAGATACGCAATCCTCGCATTGTACGATTTCTCTTTCCTTTTCTCATTGGACGATATGATATGCACTGCTTGGTCCATGCACGATACTCAAATGTATTTAAGTAGTTCCCTCTGCAACTGGTAACCCCAGTCTTATCTACTTGATCATTCTTCCAAAGGAGTGATTTAAGGATAACTCCTTGCCTCACTTGGACTCCCACTACCTTTCAACATTTTGTTCAACCCTTACCTCGACATCCTCCTTGCTCGGTTTGTGTCTGGCATGCCTCTGGAACCCACATCCTTGAGTTTTCTATCATCTTCATTTTATTTGAGTGATGCTGCACATCACTTAGATAAGACTACATGTTGTGTGGCAGCCCCGCAGTTTTTAGCACTTCACCAAATGAGAACCTCAAGGTTTCTATCCCTCTGCCCCACGAACGAAAGTTCGCTTTGCATACAACAAGCAATTCTCTATGTGCCCCTACCTAAGGGGAAAGTCTTCATTGAAAAAGGTATACCGAGGGACCCCCCGCACACTCAAAGCCCAGAGGTCTGTGCAGACAGATCAGTAAGCAAGCATGTCGGAACCACCAGACACCCCCACACCCTCGTCTTCGCACTCATCCTCTCCGTTGATCCAGGAGGAACCCTACCACTCTCCAGTCAACTACCGCCCTCCGCCACCAATGACAGGCACACAGCCCTCATCCTCCTCCCAACCCCCATGACCCCCATCCCCCGTTCCCAAATCTAATGAATCTATCTATGCCCGCAAGTTCATTAGACAACTCAAAGAAAAGGGCGAGAAAGACACATACAAGCGCCTGGCTGAACTAGGCAAATGGGATGGAGACAAGAAGAAGTTCCGAATGTGGTGGACCAAGCTTCAAGCTTGGGTCGAAGCATCCAACTTCAAAGACGACTGCGTGCTCACCATGGTGGTCCTCCTTCGCTTCAAAGGGTCTACCGAGCCCTTCACACAACAACAATTAGAACAATATTTGGGAAAAGATCCCATCTTTTACCCCTCTTGGGACAAACTCCAAGAGACGATTAAAGGTTTCTTCCAAATATCTCTCCTTACTCACCAAGTGTACAAGGAATTGTGCGAGTTAAAGCAGGGAACCACAAGGATATCAGACTTTCTCCAGAAGTTCGACATCCTGGCCATCGAGGCAGAAATCTCAGATGGCGAAGTGGTGCATCTGCTGAAGGTGGCAGTAAACTACCGCATCTACCAGGAGGTCTCTCTCCACTCCACCCTAGAGGCCAACAAGAAAACAGGGCATTGGTACCCCCCATTGTCGAAAGAATACATGAGGGTAGGACAGGCTTTTGAAAAGCTAGCTGAGGAAAGGGGGCAACCCCAACAAGGACCTCAGAAAGCCAAGACCCCTTCCACCCCCTCTAGGCCCTGGTACTACCCCCTCCCCCCCTAACCCACCATATGCCCCTCCTCGCCCCCAATATTCATCATACGGCACCCAGCCCAGCAGAGGTGCTCCAATGGTCATCGACGCGACAATGACAACTCCCCCTGCAAGGCCAGCAGCCGGCCAACCTCACCCTCTCCCCTCTCCCCCACATGCCCACCCACAGGGGCAGTTTACGTGTTACAACTGTGGTAAGCCTGGCCACTTAGCCAGAAACTGTCATGCCCCAAAACAGGTATGATACCAAGGCGGCGCTCCATGCCAACCACAATGGGGTGGCTATCCACCCAACCAAGGCCCCTGGTCGCTGGGTTACATGACCAACTTCCCGCCGCTCCCACTGGCCCCACCAAATATGGGCTATGCCGCCCATAACGCCTCGTTTATTATGGACGAGGCAGAAGCATACTGAAGGGACTGCATTCGGGCAGAGACAGATGCTCGTGCCGCTCAGGCGGTAAAAGAACAAGGGTCTGGGTGAATGAGGGTAACCCAGCCCCTGCAAGTACTTCATCTTTTTCTGAACAATTTTTCTTTTCATTACTTGATGTAGAAGGCAGCGAGAATTTCTCCTATGATACCCCTATGGACAATTTCCTTTCAAGGTATGGTAGAACATGTACCCGATTCCTCCTCCACTTCCGGAACGGCGTCCCACTTGGGCGTGGCAGTGGAAGAAAAATATCCTGCACTTAATTCCATTTTTCTTGATAAAAACAATTTTTTCACTTCAACAACTACATTACTTTCCACCCCTTCACCTTCAAACCCTCAGACTTTCATCAGATCCACTCTTAATCATTCCAGTCACCTCTCCCCTCCTACTAATATTTGTTTCAGGAAACTCCAAGGATGGTATATGGTGTCCTGCAGGTCGTTGATCGACTCAGGCACCACGAACACTTTTATAGACAAAAAATTCTGTGAAACTAACAGTATTATAGGAACAAGACTTCCCGCACCCATCGGGGTATCAAATGTGGATGGATCCAACTCCTCAATAGGAGAGATCACTCACAAAACGAACATATTTATCAAAATAAATGGACACTCAGAATTTGTGGACGCTTACATCACAAATCTAGGAACACACCCGATCTTTATAGGTTACGACTGGCTCAACTGCCACAACCCCAAAATAAACTGGATTACCAGCAAAATCAATTTCAGCCAATGCACGACGTATTGTCAACAGATGGCAAGAATGAGAATACTGCCCACCTTCTTTGCCAGGGCGATGACTAAGAAAGAAGAAGAAGACCACATAAAAGGTCTAGTACCGAAAACTTACCACAAATTTTTAGAAGTATTCTCCGAAAGAGAATCGGAAAGAATGCCCACGCGCAAACTGTGGGATCATGCTATCGAACTTAAAGATGACTTCATCCCTAAAAAAGGACGAGTGATACCTCTGTCCCAAACAGCGATGGAAGAAGTAGCTAACTTTTTACAGAAAGAATTACAAAAAGGGTACATAAGACCCTCAAAATCCCCTCAAATGGCTCTTGTCTTCTTCATACCAAAGAAGGATGGTAAGAAATGATTAGTCATGGACTACTGATATCTCAATGAAGGAACCATTAAAAACGCTTACCCCTTGCCGCTAATCCCATCGTTAATTGACAGACTTCAAGGAGCGGATCTCTTCACCACCATGGACCTCCAGTGGGGATACAACAATGTTCGAATCAAGGAAGGCGATGAATGGAAAGCAGTGTTTGTAACGCCTATGGGAGCTTACGAGCCCCTGGTAATGTACTTCAGAAAGACGAACTCACCATCCACTTTTCAGAACATGATGAACTGAAGCGGAACGTCACTCAAATAACCCAAAGAAGAGAGAAGAGATAGCGCGCCGGATTCTAGAGGCGCGCCGGCGACAAAAGCGGCAAGAAGAGAAAGGTGGAAGTCGTGAAGAGGCGGTATGTTGGGGGAAGAGTAGAGTCCAAGTAGTCAAGGAGTTTACCCTTAAATCACACCCTTGGAAGTATGATCAAGTAGATAGAACTGGGGAATAATCGTATGTACATGGGGTTTATATACTGTAAGGAATCGTGCACAGACCATGCTGTGCGAATGCTATCATCCAATGAGAAAAAGAGGAGAGAAGTCGTACGATGCGAGGATCGCATATCCTGAGTCATATCGTCTTTGTCAATGAGAAAGGGGAGATAAGGAGTTGCCTGGCCAATGGCGAAAGAAGAGCAGAAGATAGTTAATCGGCCAATCGGCAAGTGCCGCAGGTGGTCACGTGTGTCAGATCACGTGACAGAAGGAAGTTTATACTGACATGGGAGCGTACCAAAAGTAGAATGTCACGTGATCGTGTGAATGAGTCACGTGACACGAAGTACATGTTGGGACTCGTCTTCGAGGACTGAGTCTAGCGAAAGGGTTCGTTAAAGGTAAAAAGTTCGATAGAGAATGATGCAATCATAACATGAACGACATCTTCAACGACATGTATGCCATGGTGATCATTTTTATTGACGATTGCATGGTTTTCACTAGTGGAAAAATGCAGCAAGAACACGAACAAATAGTAAAAGAGGTACTCAAGCGGCTTCGAGAAAATGACTTGTACATCAAGCCCGAAAAATGCCACTTTTCCCAGAAGAAAGTAGATTTCCTGGGGATGGTCGTATCCCAAGAAGGGGTAGTAGTGAATGGCGGGGGTTGGGGTAACCCACGTGGGTATTGGGTGTGGGTGCCTCTTGGGTGTGGGTGTGGGTACCTATGTGTCACACCCATGACCTGACCCGAACCCGTTGACCGGGTCTGCCCAAAACAGATGTACAAAGATGGTCTAATGAACAACTATATAGTACACGTCAACCAAGGTTTTACCCCCAAATCTGGACATCAACTCTCGACAAAAATAGCTTGCTTCTCAGGCTTCTGTCACTGCAGCACTATGTCCAAGCCCACTCAACCATCAAAATGCCAAGTCAAGCTAACTGAAAAGGCACTGGCGGCCATTGATGAACCCAGGAAAAACTCTAGAAAACGCAAAAATAGTGATGTCAATGCTGCAAGTGCATGTACCATTACCAGAGACACCAACAGCACCTCCAAAAAATCAAAAACCACGACCAATGGTAACCTGGAAGGGCTGTATGACACTGAAGCCGATGTGGACAAGATGGCAGGCTCTGACTCAGATGGTGACAGCGACGACCATGACATACGAGCCCGTTCACCAAGTATTGTCGAAGTGGAGGCACCTTGTTACAAACGCTATTTTCCTGCCCTCAGACATCCACTCTTTTTCGGACTTGAAGTCCAACTATGTCGTTCCTTTCTCTAGCGCACTCTTCAATCCAGAACAACCACTGTTCTAGGACAAGGTATGCACCTCGTGTCAAGGCTGTCCAAAGGACTGGATCCTATTGGCTGCCACATTCATGCTTCTTATTTTCATTTCCGGCATGATCTAAAGATCTGCCACACCTCATGTACCATTTCATTTCCGCTTTATGCTTCTCTTCCATTCTGCCACACACCTCATGCTTGATGCATGTACACAAGGCTGTGGTATTCTTTCATATTCCATGACGTTCCAGCCAATGGCGGAACATCCTCTTATCTTAGACAAACATGTACATACAGCTGGCCTGTAGTATATAAACCTCAATACATCGACCAAGGAACTCTAACAAAGTTCCCTTGGAGTTTCCGCTTCATTCTGAGTGATCATCCACTACACCTCACATCTTATACTTTAACAAGCTCAGCTTTTGAGGCTTGTTTCACACCTGGTCCCACCACGTCACGGAAAAGTAGGTTACCAGTCTCACTGATCAAAGCTATCAGCTCATACAATCATAGAACAACAGAAAAAAGACTTCACATCGCCTGTTTATGCCTTCTTTGGCCCTGAGCCAGAGATCCATGAGATTGATGGTCAGCATGCTGAGATATTCAAATGCAGTGGCCATGGCTGCAAGGTCGAGATCCGCCGTTACCTGGACACGAAGGACGCACGTTCCACATCAAATATGCGCAAGCATGTCCGGGCATGCTGGGGAGATGCTGCTCTGTCCGCTGCAGACAAGGCTGGGGATGCGCCAGAGGTATGCAAAACGATTGTCAAAGGGATCCTTCGTGATGGGTCAATCACCACGTCTTTCGAATGTAAAGGAAAAGGAAAGCCAACGTACAGTTTTCACTCCCATACGTGTGTCGAGATACAGCAAGTTTTTTTTCTGGTTAGACAAGCCGTAAGAGTTGCTGATTGGTGGGTTGCATAGGGCTGAGTGTGTGTGATGGGTCACTGAGTACCTGCGTCCATTCAGTATCGTACATGATCAGCCATTTTTGAATATAACGAAGACAGAGAGACCAGAACATTACATACCTTCACCTGAGACTGTCTCACGCGATGTCAAACAGGTGTTTGTGCACACACGTGCACGGATTGCTAAAATCTTGAAGGTACATCAAGATTAGCAGATTTTCATACATGACTGATACTGACTTACTATTAGGAATACAAGGGATGACTACACTTCACAACAGATGCGTGGACATCACCAAACCATCGCACGTTTGTGGCATTTGCTGTACATCTCGAAAAGGATGGCGCACCACTAACATTTCCATTAGACATCGTTGAAGTGGCAAAGGTAGATGACAACCCACCATATTTACACTGAATGACAATGTACATATAGTCCCACACAGGGAAAGCGCTCGCAACCACCTTTCATGAGGTCCTAGAGATGTTTGGAGTGTCAGAGAAGGTAAGTAGAATATACCACAATGACTTACACAACGACTTACTCGAATACAACATCTAGATACTGAGCGTGACTTGCGACAACACGAGCAACAACGAGGTGATGATTGACCACCTTGCTGAGCTCAATCCGGTGTTTGGAGGTGAGCTAGGTCAAACCTGGTGCTTTCTGCACGTCGTGAATCTTATCACCAAATCAATGATTCGGGTGTTTGACATGAAGAAAAAAGAAATGGATGGAATGTTAGAAAGTGGAGTGGGAACATCAGATGATGGAGATCAGACGGACCTCGATGACTTTGATGAAGATCTTGAGGCAGCAGATGGATTGAATGATGGATTGAATGATGAGGGTGAAGAAGATGCAGACAATGATGCAGGTTGGCGCGATGAGGCTGCATTGTTGGGTGGCAACAAAAGGAGAAAGCTGCACAAGAGTGTAGCACCGGTGAAGTTAGCGCTGGCAAAGGTACACATGGCATCACATACGCACCTGTGTCCTTACTGACCCCTTCAGATCCGAAAACTTGCATTCAAAATTATCCGCTCAACAACGGTACTCTTGCCAGCCTGGAAGCAAATCATGCAAGACTTGAAGCAGCCAGTAACACTCTTACCGCGTGATGTGGCGACACATTGGAACTCGACGTTCAATATGCTTGATTATGTGATCTTGCATTGTGAGGTGGTTGACTGTATAACCCAGAGACGAGACTTGAGGAAGTTTGAGCTTGGGGACATGGAGTGGGACGTACTGATCAAGTTGCACAATGTGTTGAAGGTGCGTCCTGACTTGAATGAATGTGGCATTATGTAATACCATGCGTTTGCAGGTTCTGAAACATGCTACTCTATTCTTCTCACGTTCTACCCCCAACCTCTCGACCGTCATCCCTGCCATGGATGTTATTCATGACAGTTTAACTACCAAATCTTCTGATGCAACCCTCTCGCCGGCAGTCCATGCTGCTGTTCAGCTTGCCAAGAAGACCCTCAACCGTTACTATGAGCTGACTGATGGTTCCGCAGTGTATCGAATTGCCATGGGTATATTTCCATCTTGACCTTGGTGTACATCTCTAACACTTTTTTTTTCCT
>JBBPMU010000647.1:0-16522 GCA_038090475.1 Wakefieldia striispora | reverse complement strand
GGGGAGTGACCCCAACGCATTTTCCCTCTGAGTAATTGGAAATGCCAGAACCTTGCACAGGATGCAGCACCGATGTACCGTTCTCAGACCCGTTTCCACGGTCTTCAGACACAGTACCGAACCCTTGACCCATCCTGGCATCGTCATGACCGCTTCTCCTGGTATGCGCTCAACCTTGTTGCATCTAACTAGATCCGACTGCCGAGCTACCCGTCGATGGGCCTACCAACCAACAGCGCTGCAGAGCGCAGTACCAATGGTGACTTTGCGAGAAGCATGGGATGCGAAGGTGACCGGCTGAGCGTGTTCATATCAGATGGCAGGCACACCGGCGAGACAGCATGGTGAGCTTATCATATCAGGGCAGTGCTATCACCTCCATTCTAACCTTTTTTGCTCCTTGTAGACTAGCAAGCCAGCTAGATCTCCCGTTTGAGCTACAGATGAAAGATTGTTCTATGTGTGAGAGTCGGACAGTCGCTCAGCTTATGATCCGATACCGGACCGCGGACGTATCTTGCGCGGTTCTGGTAACACGTTGAAACCTCGTTTACACTTCAATTCTCCGTTCTGATCGTTGTTTTCCATGCCTTATTTCCTCCAGTCTCTCATCCCGATTGTCTGTTTTCTTCCTTCTTCCTTCTGCTTTGTGCACGTTCGTTTGTCCCATTAAGTAACATAAGGTGAGCGACGTCCCAAATGGCCAATAACGTTACTGAGGCTTCTCTGGTAGCGATTCCCTCAAATTGATCGATAATGCCGATCAAACAAAATGGTGACAACACATCCGCAGAGATCTACGGCAATTTCAGTGACGTTCGCGGAAACCAGTTTAACCAGACCACGAACGGTAATGGTTCTCTATTAATATCTGTCTTCGTTGTCCTAACTGAGGGACGTTTTGCGGAATAGTGCTATTCAATGTCCACCCCCGGAGAGACACGCTGGAAGGTACAATTCAGATCATTCAAGAGATTGCTAACTTGGTCCCTATGGACGCGACGAAGAAAATTTTAAGAGATATTGCTATGATGCTGTTGCTCTGGCAGGTCTGTCTCGATTCCTATCTCCCTCCGCCTGAGATCGAAATGGTTGACTCTTGACGTAGATGCACGTCGAAAACGAGGACAGTCTGGACGCTCTTACGCGGAGTTGTGAGAAGATCTGCTCGACCCTGGCGCTTGCCACGAAGAGGACTTCAATGGATCGGGTGAACGAGTCATATCGGAATGCATTGGGTGTACTCCAGTCGTACGTATCATGTGCCCATACTATTACTGGCCAACTCGGTTCATGTCAATGGAAACAGGTCGATTGATGATTTGCAATCGAGAGTCACGAATGCACTGCAACGCGGTCACATGCAGAGGTCTCTCGATGTAACGGAGATCAGTGCGTGGAGCATTGAACTGGATAGGATGTCTGCATCATTTAGCGTACGTCGGTGGCTTATAACGTATACTTGGAACTATCACTGATAATCTTAACAGTCGAGATTGAACATCGTCTCGGCTATTCCCCTGAGGCAAATATGCGAACTACTACAACAGCGCGATGTCCCCAAGTGAGAATGGCCTACTGTAGTCGCTGATTACTTGCTAACGTGGTACAGTTTGATCCCTGACCCTCCGCCGCCGTGTCCACCTGTGTTTTTCGGTCGTGACGAACTACTTCGAAAAGTCAAGGACGCGCTCCTTCGTGACGAAGATGTCTCTCTGATCGGGCCCGGCGGGGTTGGGAAGAGTACATTAGCAAAGGTGGTGATAAACGAAGAAGATATCATCCAGCATTATAGGCTCCGGTTCTTCGTGACATATGAGGGCATGTGTCCCAAGACGATGACTTTTACCTCGTTTGTGCACCGCATAGCGAGCGTTCTGGGCCTCCCGATATCCGGTGCGGAGGGTGAGTGCCCAGTCAGGGCCAACCGTCGATTGTCTCCCGTGTTCTCCGTCCTCGAGCATCAGATCAAGACCCACCTTGGACCGTTTCCCATGCTTCTCGTGCTTGATAATGCAGAGACATTCGAGGATGCAGTGAATCGAGATGAGGCTGCGCGGATATCAGACTTTATTGCCCACATGGCCAACACTCCTAGGGTCGCAGTCCTCTTGGCCTCTAGAATGAGTTCTAGCGCCCGTGGGGCTTCCTGGACTCGGTTCGATGTCCCGTCACTCGAAAGAGTGCCTGCAAGGCAATCTTTTAGAAAGATTTACCACGATCAAATCAGTGACGACGAAATCGATAGACTGTTGACTGCAATCGGTTTCCACCCACTGTCCATTTCCGTCCTCGCCTACACTGCGAGTGAGAATCGATGGTCGGGGAAAGTGCTTTTAGACCGGTGGAACTCCCAGGGGGGCAAGATATTACAAATGGGAGATGGGAAGGATAACCTCGGATTCACAATCAGATTGTCCCTGGAATCCCCATCCGTCAAGGCGCTCGGTAAAGACGGGGTGGGCGTCCTCTGGGTTATTGCATTCTTCCCGCAAGGGGTCAATCAAGACCACCTCGCCCTCTTATTTCCCTCGCTCCTGCTCTCCAAATTATCTTCTGTCACAGACACGCTTTGCAAGGTCTCGCTAATATATCATCATGGTTCATTCCTGACGATGGTTAAACCCATTCGACTATTCCTCCTTGATGAATTCCCCACCGCCGGCCTCCAACTTCTCAATGACATTCGTTCTGTCTACTTCAGTTCTTTGCGAGACGTTACCAAGGAAAACAATTTCCACTCCGATCTCGTCACCTCGGATCATCTCAATATTGAGCACTTGATTGCATTCGACATCGACCATCCTCCCTTCGACATCGGAGCCATCAGTTCTGCCTGTCGTGGGTTTCTCCGCGGTCTCAAGTGGCACAAACCTCGCCCTACGTTGCTTGGTCCTCTCATTTCCTCGCTGCCTGAAGAATCTACTGTGGCAAAGGAATCAAAGGCGTGGTGCTTGAGTAATCTTGGGGGGCTCTATTTCGAACTCTCAAACTTCTCTTTGGCAGGACCCGTCTACTTGGATGCGAGTACACTGTTCTTTGCTGTCGGGGACCATGGTGAGGCGGCCCTTTGCGCATCCAATGCCGCATTGTCGTACAATGCTCGCGGCTATTTTTCACGAGCCCAACAGATCGTCGAGAATTTGATACACTCCTCCTACTGGCAACAAATTAGCAAGGAAAGTGAAAGCAAGGTTGGGATCTATTTCATTCGCGACTGGTCGATGATGCACACAACACCCAAATCCGTCGACCAGCTCTTTTTGCGTTCGAAGGACAGCAGTTGGCGCGGTCTGCAATCAGGTGTACATCACTGGCAGGCGAGGATGTACCATGAGTACAGCACGCCTACAGAAGTCCAGAAGCGCCTCGAACCTCTCCGGTCTAATTGCATATCATCTAGGCCGTGGGTCCGTTGGGATTTCCTCTGTGCTGCGGCGGAGGCGGCATTCCTGCAACGGGAATACGATATGGCAATGCGACTCCTCAATCAAGCTTACGAATCTAGGAAGGACAGCTTCCGGCTCTCTATGATAATCCCAACATTCGGGGCGGCAGTAGCCACTACGCAGGGGAATTACGAACTTGCACGATTCCTTGTGCAACACTGCACTCATACGTTTAACGTAGTGGCCTGCTCGTCTTCGATCGATTTCCTCCACGTTCTGTATGTGCAAGCTCGGAACGAGCTGTATGCGGGTGAATATTCCACAGCTCACCGACTGCTGACTGACGTCATTGTGGATTGCGATGCACAAGGGGACATCTACACCAAGACGTTGTGCACGAGAGCCCTGGGGGAGGTGGAAATACTTCTGCGTCGCAGGTCGGAATCGGAAGGGTATTTTGCCCAAGCTGTGGAGCTGTGTAGAGAGTCTGGAGCACCACCGGCATTGTTGGGCGTGTGCACACCGATGCTCAAGCTTGACGATGACAAATTTCCCGGATGGAAGAGCTTCTTGCAGGCGCGCAGAATAATGTAGATGTGTGCGATAAAGCACCACACTATGACAGACTACGCCTGGGCCATGAAAGGATCTATTACATGATACCAACCAATACTAGTATTGTTTGTACACATTCCCTGGAGGAAATACATCCACTGCTATCTCATTACAAGCAGCTGAACAATACAGCTCAGTTGAACGTCAGCGCATTCATACGATACAGTATGTGAAACGCACTACTAGTAGCCTAATTACGTTACGTTTCGATGACCGTTGGACAGATGTCATGCCAGTGGGAGGCGTCATTGATAGAGTCCAATATTAGTACTGACATATGGCTATCAGTCGTACTTGCTGTCACTAATACCGATCATTCAGCGTATCGAAATCGTCCGTAACGAATTCAAGAAGTCTTCGTCGCTCGCGCTCCCCGGATGCGCGGCCAGAAACCTCTTCCATCCGAGAAATTTGTTGTCGTCGAGTTTCAGCATTGGATTGCACACACCCAACAACTCCGGTGGTGTTCCAGTTTGCCTGCATACCGCCGTGGTCTGAGAGAAATACCTGTTTGAATCAGCCTTTCGGCCTAGGAGTGTCTCTGCTTCCCCGAGTGCCCGAGTACAGAATGTCTTGGTTCTGATTTCACCACAGACGTCACATTGTCTGATGGTATCGGTGAGGAATTGGCGAGCTGCATCATAGTCTCCTGCATACAGTTCATTCCGACCTTCATCAGCAATTTGTCATCGGTCTTAGCCAGACTTGGCGTTCTTAGCCGGTGAGAAAAAGAGTCGAAAGCAATTAAATTAACGAAAGGGACGGTCAAGTCTTGATTAAGGCGATTTTACTCAAGGGGACCCAGGGTTCTCTCAAGTCGCAAGTAGAAAAAGTGGAATCAAACGAAAAAGAGGAATCAAGTAGTCCAAGTACGGTAATTATGTATGCGGGTACAATTACTCTAAATTATCAGTTCGACGCGGCTGTGAAATGCATCGGGAGACAGGGTGCCGTCGATCCAATGGGCAAAATTGTATGCTAAAGCGAGGTCAGCCATCAATCACGACGGAGCGATTGGCGAAGCTCACCAATCTACAAAGTCAATAAAAAACGACATCACTAGATAATCCTGAACAGAACTTACACATAAAAGAAGTACGATTGTGGACTCGATGCTTTACTGGATGTCAATACAATTGCACCGAGTGGTTGTCCCGACCCAACCTTGGCCACAGCCATCACACCAACCTCTTGGACTGTTGTTGACGCTGATTGCTTTGAGGCCAACAGAAGGCGTGGACGAAGCCTCGTCATGATGAATGCTGACCAAGTGACGACCCAGATCATATTTGCGGCTAAACGAGCGCCCGCACGGACGATGCGGACAAACATGGGATTTGAGCCGGTTGGGGTCGTGAGTTGCCATATGAGTTTTCAAGTTGTAAGTTCTAGCGAAAGCTGGTAGAACAGAAAATGAGAAGAAGAACGGCTATAGTTGAATGCAAACTAACCTCGCGGACAAGTTGGACATTGGTACTTCTTACGGGGGTCTTCCTTCGACTGATCCTCAACGCTACGGACCGACCTGGCTTGCGGCACGGAGGTAGCAGAGGATAGTCGGGCCATATTGGATGGAGATACGGTCTCAGCACCAATGAACCCGAGACCATAGAAGTCTGCGGCCGTAGACTTGGGGACGGCGGGGATACGTGTCGCGCCCCCGTAGTCCGAAAAGCTTGTACGTTTGTAGGTGGGTTCCGTGGCAGTCGCAGCGGGAGCGCTGCGCGGACTGAGCGGAAGAGACCCAAAGGTGCCGGGATCGACAGTAATGGGAATATTGTTGTTGGGCTGTACAGCACTACCGCCGTAGTCGGAGTGGCCACTACCTCCGATGCGAGCTCTTTGGAAGTCCATTTCAAAGTCGAGAGGGAATGGGCAGTCCGTTGCGGGATATGAAGAGTCGGAGAAATTATAAAAGGACTCAGAACGAGTAGAGAGTGTCTCGTATGCACTCTTGGAAGAGACGGTAATAGTCGAGGGAGGACCACACGTTGGGGTATCGGATCTCAAAATGGAGTAGGCGTCGCTGGAATCAACGGTAAGGAGCTGGAGTTGGACTTCGTTGAAAGCCACGAGGCTGGAATCCAATTCAGGTTCAAACAGATCGGGGCGAGGGGCGAGAGGCGAGGATGTCAGATGGCGAGTGAAATGAAACAAAGTCGAGTCCTTGCTGCCGCTTGGCGTAATCCGAGCCATGTGCATTAACGGCGGAATAAAAGGTGTCGCTGAGAGAGATCAAGCGTGTACTAAAAAGAATGGATCAGGCTTGAAGGGCCCGGGAGATTGGGAGGGGATGGGAAGCTGGAGCCGTGTCGTTAAACAAAGCCCCGTATGTGAAGAAAGTTGCGTACTGTATGCTCGGAGGGTGAGCTAGTGTAAACAAACAACCAAATAAATGGACTCGCCCGATATATACACAATGTCAAGACGCGATCATGAACGAGTGGTAGTCGGCATACTTGTTAACGTAGAAAGAGTTAAAGGTGTCGTATGATTGGTGAGGTTTTATTTCAGATGGGATGGGGCGAGTGCCGTAGACGGGTATCAAATGTGCTGCGCGGTAAATCGAGTCGATATGTATTATTGCATGGTTGGGTCGACGATTAGGAAGTGTTCCCGGGCGAACAATCCACATTCCGGTGGACTCGTCTGGCTCTTCGCCTGCCTTATCAAACCATTGAACAACTGCGCAAGGGTAAGTGACACCCCCATGGACAAAGGAGAAAAAACAGAAAACACGGGCGATGTCATACCCATGCATCCCCTCTGCTCCTGGATCCGTTCCAACAAACACACAGTCGTATCGTGGGCCTTCACCCCTCCACATCGGACACGATCGGATGTATTCATTGTGCATCCCACCCATTCCACTCAGGTCGCTGGGGGCATAAAATCTGGACGATGCAGAATTGAAGACAGACACGGCACCATCATAGACAGGAAGTTCCCCTAGTGGAATATCCACGGCATCGCGTGGATCGTTGGGGTTTAGGCACTCAAATAAGAAGCATCGAAGGAGGATTGCCAAGTTTGGGATCGCGAGCTCTGTGGTTAACGCGCCCACAGTTCTGGCACGTTTATACTCTGTAAAGTCATGAGTAAAAATACCACAGGTAAACCATAACGCACGTGGCCTTTGAGAGAGCTCAATGTGTGCAGCAAGTACAGTCGCACTATGATCTAATTCCTCGTCCTGGTCACCATTTGAGAATCCCCCACCACAGTTGGCAGACTCGGAACTCGAAGCGACACCTGGACTGTTATCAACCATGGGAGTAGAGTCGGATGGTGGGGCCATTTGGGCTTTGAAATCAGAGGTCAGACGTCAAGTTCTACCTTATAATTTGGAATCTGATCGCATACCTATTAATTTAAGGGCATTTGATAAGCACGTTCCAGCAAGCATACCGCGAGAGCTAAAGTCTGTTCGTGCAGCCGAGAGCTTGTCAAGGCGCTGATTGGTAACGAGTATCTGGCCAAGCGCCTTGTATTTGTTTGAACGACGGTATGGTTTCTTTACTGCAGTAATATGTTTATTCTCCGTGATTGACGAGCAGAGTCCATTTGGGGCACCAAAGAGCCGGATTAGTTCGGGGTAATGCTTGATGGCGTGTTGACGAGGAAGTGAGAGTGTGGAAGTGACGCCCACCGTCTTGAAAATTTCACGGTAGTGGTGGAAACGTTGGATTGCATCTTCGACCTTACTTAACATGGAGTCAGTTATGACGTTTTGACGAACAAGGTAGCACATTTCTAGGAATGCACGAAAAGCACGCAGAACTTCATCTGGGACATAGCCCTCTATCGCTGCAATATAAACCTTGAGAGATTTCATCGTAAAAGAGAATGGAACTATGAGAGACTTAGACTGACGGACCTTCATCAGCGCTTTGGAATCATCACCAGTCCATTGCTTGAATCCCCGACCCTGTGGGAAGCGACGAAGGCCAGAAAAAGGTGCTACTGCAGCAATACTATCACAATATTCAGAGAGTCAGGTAATGACAAAACATGAAATGATAAGCGAACCGTCGGTCAATATCATCCATAATATGTTCTGCTTGTCGCGTCGATCCTGCTGATTGTAGAATGTACTTCTCGACCCAGTCAACCAGGTGATCCTTGAATGCTCCCTTAATGAGCTGGTGAAGTATATCTGGGGCGATTAGTTGATGTATATCAGCCCGGGGAAAGTCATTTGTGAACGGCTAACAAATCATTGATCAGTATTGCTGCGATGACAAAGTAGATAGGTGATATATCGTACGACAAGGCTGCCAACTATGCCAAAATCGTCCCACATGTCGTCCAAACTTGCGTTTTGAAACAGTATTTCAGTCAACATCTTGCAGCGGCTCAGAGTCTCCGGGTCCGAGTCAAGCATTTTACGTGCTGCGGTGCAGCTGCGAGGTCATTAGTGAATATGCCACAGTTCCATTTAACTCGTCAACTACTACTCACCGGGCACACCACCCACGAACTATACAGGCAAGTAGTGCCTGCTCTTCATAGTCGGCAATATATGGTCCGAGTCCATATATAGTTTTTCGGAAATGACCATCTCCGTAGCGCACAATCTCTGGGGTTTCCATTACCTGTTTCAAGCTTTGAAGTATTGTCGATAATGAGTTGTGAAATAATTGGCGTCGGAATAGACGAAACTCGTCAGATGACGCATGCTCTTTTGTCGCTGGATCACCAGATAAAAACTCAGTACAGGCAGATTTGGTCATACAAATCAAACTTACTTTTCGGAATTGCCAGGAACCCAATCACCACAACAGCGTCAGGATGTGCGCGACGGACAGTATTATGGATGTTGCCGATTGACATGTAGAGTGGGTAGTATTCGTTGTTGCCAGTTGCAACGGATACAGTGGTCTTGTCACTTCCCAGAATGACAGGAACGAACGTTGATCCATGCGTGTGTTGTGATTCTGCTATTTTATCCTGGAACTTGTCAGGTACGATGTCGACGCGATGGTAATTGACTTACTGCATGCAGCCACGCCCAATGTCCAGACATAAAATCTTGATAGTGCCGTTCGTCGCTTTCAACAGAATATTCGCAGTATGGTCCATAGTCAAATGAGTCTTTGAAGTCCGGGTTGGCAAGCATATTGCGAAGGCAAACAAGTGGATCACGGAACCAAACATCAAATGTTTGGTTCATCCATGGTGGCCGCTGTGGTGATTGCACGTCGCCTTCATATTTGACATGAAACTTCTTCCACTTTGTGCCGGCTAGTGGCGTATCATCGATGACATCATACAGATGTTTCGCACTTGTGAATGGCGGTTTCTGTGACTCGGGATTGTCAGGATTAGCCTCAATTAGAGTTGCCGCCCATATATCCATGAGAGCGTCGATCTGCTTTGCGCTCATTTCTGAACGCCGGTATAGTAGGTCCGCTACCTCAAACTGGGTACGGCTGGTATACGGAATCCAGTCATCGTCTGAGGCAGGCGGCGGTGGCAGCGGTGGCACATCAGGTAGAAGGATATTTCCATTAGCATCGCAAGGTTGTCCTACAAACCGTTTAGAACCATTATTTAAATAGTGTGAATTAAAATCAAATCACCGTTCAAATGAGGGTGAAAGACTCGACGCAAGGTCCCACCCATCCTCAGTTCTTCATGGTATTGCTGCTCAGAGTTCCCGTGATCCTCGTCTTCGGTACCAGACGGTTCACCAGACATGGCGTCAGGGGCCACCGAAGGGGACTCAGAGTGGGAACGTGTTAAAGAGCTTTGAGATGGGGAGCGTGATGGATGGCCATGGCTGTGCAGTTGACTTGGACCCAAGCGAACAGCTGGATGGGCTGATAGACGATGTTTTGTTCGGCCGGCGAGAGTTTTGAACCAACGGTTGCATCCTGGATGCGGGCATGGAAGTTGAAGGACCACATTTGTAGCCTGAACGCTGGCACGTTGGCGCTGACCATTCCTATGTTGACGGAACGGCATTTTAGTGCACTATGGTGACACACGCAGGCTGGGAAGGAGGCTAAGTTGTTTGTTTGCACTCAGGGTGTGCAACTTACAATTTAAAAATTCGCCAAAGTTCAACTCCACGCCTTGTCCTTTCGCACCAGCACCAGCACTTCCTTGCACTCCTCTTTGCTTAGCCGTCAGAATCTTTTGTTTACCATGAGTACTAGACGCACCCGTGCCACGAACGCAACTGCTCACCCTGGAGCCATTCTTCTCGCTGCACAGGAAAACGGCGCACCAAAGCGGAAAAAGCAGCGGACGACAATCATGCAGCACTTGAGAAGGCCGCAGCTGAGAAGGCCGAACAGGAACGTGTCATCGCTATCGCCAAGGCAGTCGTGCAATTGCGCGAAGAGCAGAATGCCATGGCCACTGCACTTGTGAGCAATCTACTCGTTCTACCATCCTTCATGAATTAATTTTAATTCGTTGTTGCCGGCGAAGACCGCGACTACCAGTGCACCGAGAGGTACAAACACCCGTCCTGGTAGCAAGTCGAGCGCTAGGGCAGTGAACCAAGGTCATCGTCAGGCAAAGGGTACTACCGTAAGTCATGGAACTGACCTCGTTCTGCCTCCTGTCACAACTTAGAGGTAACTGGAATACATAGCAACCGGAAGCTACAGCGCCTGAGCCGGGTACGAAAGACGCGGGCTCCGAGTCTCGTCCAAGCAGCAAGTTAGGCGCTAATGGTGGGGCGGTAGACCAACTTGAAGGTCAGCCATAGTAGTACCCTTTACAACGAAATATTTATAACTCACCATCGTGATGATCAACGTTGTAGGCACCAAAGTCCAGACTCAATCTGGAGTGAAAGAGAAGAAAAGGAAGACTTCGCTCAAGACGATGATTCGTGAAGCAAGCAAGACTAGTTTGGACGCCAACGGCAACGTGTCACAACACCCGAGTCTGCCAAAGTAGGTACTCACACACCGCTTTTTCCATCAACCATGTTATTTCTCACAGAGGCCACTTTATTCTTTGTCAATCTTCTGGTTGCTGACTATGAATCCGTTAACAGGGACCATGAGTCAGACTCGGATGTTGAGGGACATACGATTACAGGATGGTATAAACGCGTCCAGGAAAGTCGGGGGACACCAAGGTTGCGACCCATCGCTGCTGTGGAAACGTTATCAACTACATCAACCTCCGTGTCCAAGCTCAGTAGTCGGCCTAGCAAGGCAGTAACAGACAGTACCCAACTCACTCAATATTCACAGACAGAAGCCGACGCTGGTATTACAACGAAATTTGGGGGTTTCGATCTTGACTGCAGCGATGAGGAGGAGGAAAGAGCAGCTCTCGGAAAGGGAAAGGACAGGAATGTTGCTTTGGTGCGTGCTGAACATGTCGTCCACCATTCCTTTTTACAGTTTACAAATCCATTCACTGAATTAATTGTACACCGGCAGATTCTTCCTTCCGATCTGGACAGCGACATTGAAATCGAAGCGAGTCAAATTCCCCCCTGGTACGATAATTATGAGCACACACCCCCTCCGACTCAGCCCCGAGTATCCTCGACTACATTAAAGAGAAAGATTATGCCAGTTCCGACCAGTGATCCCACAGAGGAGTTTCTTGAGCTTCCCGCCGAGCTTCAGGTCGGCATGGACATTGATACTGTTAATGCCATGACAAGTGACGCGAGAACGACAGCGACAGTATGTCATTCGTTTTTTTGTCTCCCTATGCTCATGCTATACCGTGTCAGACATCAGTCGGTATCATACATGCAGACGACACCCAGCCAATGTTGAAGAAGGTCAAGATGGAGGCAGCAGGCGAAACTTCCCTCAGCAAGAAGGCGAAAGTTTCGGAGCGCAAGGCCCGCAGCGATTATAAGAATGGCGACCTTCCTGTTGAGGCAAACCAGAGGTGGACGACCACGTTCATGGATACCGTCATTCTCTGGGCTGGGGGACAGATGAGTATTTGGTCTATTCCTGATGAGACCTTGGTAGCAGCCCTTCAAGAGATCTTCGACGTTGTCTACCCTGATGTTGCACACAAGGTTACCATCGACGGTCCCGTGGTTGGGGTGGTGCGTAATCCCCTTATCCCACACTTTCACACTCCCATCCCCCTTCTCTAAAATATGTACTCAGGTGTCGCAACGTTTGAATGAGTGGCGCAGTGGATTCGGATCCACTGCACTCGTTATGGTGACCCACTACTTTTGGGACATGGTGAAAGAAGACCATGATATTAAAGGGTCTGACGCGATGATCCAGGGGAAAGCTATGCGGATGATTGCCGCCCCGCTCTTCAAGTTCATGCGAGAAAACAAGGCCATTTCCAACCCGAAGCGTAACTTCCGCTCTCCATTCATTATTGATGTTGTTGCGGTTGCCCATTTGAGCAAGACCTCAGGCGCCATCGACATCCCGTCCCTCGGAACTGAAAAATTGCGCGAAGGCTATGATATGGAAGGTGTTATTGCGCTTTCAACGGCTGCGGTGAAAAAAGATTTACGCTATTTAAATTTATTATGCTGATCAAATTTGTTTCAAAGCTCGAGCGTGCGTTCACGCTTTACCGTGATGGCAAGGTGTTTGTTCGAGAAGCTGTGAAGGAATTGGCGGGGAAGAAGAAAGTGACGCTGCACAAGACGCTCAACAAGGCGACTGGAACCTTGAGCAAGCAAGACCAGTTATTCTCTCATGTCAACTGGGGCAAGCCGACGGATGAATACACCAGCGCACTCATCAAGAAGGGCCCCGAAAACACAGCCGACATCATTCAGACTGCGTTAAACACGCTCGGCCACCGTGTCCCCGAGACATCGAAGAAGTGCAACGACGGTGATGTTATTGACCCGCGCTCTTTACTCTGGTAATATTCCTCCCAGATCTGGCCAGCATGGAGCTAACTGACAGCTTCCAGATTCAACTCAATCGTGTCAACGTGCTGACATTCAGCTCGGATACCCATTCATCCCGCAATTTTAAGCCGCTTGGACCACGTTTCTCGCTTACACTACTTTAATCACTTTTTTTTGTAGTATCTACTTCATTTTCAATGGACAGCTTGTGTGACTTTCTTTACTTTTACCCCTTGCAGCAATTCCTCCCAAGTCTGAAAAGTGGAATAATAGAAGGCGTACAAGCCGGGTCCAAGAAGCCGAGTGGCATTAGACGTCTTGTGCGGGCCTCGTCTTGGACCACTTATCAGACCGTGCAAGTACGGTAACTGCGGTCAAGCGTCGGCTAAGACCGACGACAAATTGCTGATGGCCCTTGCACATAGAGAACCTGCAAAAAATGGGTGGAAGACGCGGTGGCCACGACACCGAGAGTATCGACACAGCACTGCGACAGAGATCGGGAGAGACCATAATCCCCTTGGTCAGAAGCCACTGCCGCCTTGCATATCAGGATGTTCACCGAGAGCCGGAAGCTCCCGCTGACAGATTCTTGCGCTCGATCGAGCAAGGCCATGGCTGCATCAAATCTTCGTTGTAGAAACGCTGCTTCCGCCGCAGTCTCGAGGAATCTCCAGCGGTTCCACATGTCGAGTGACGACATGCAATCAGTCCGAAGAGCTTCGATACGCTCCTGAACCTCTTCTGGTGCGGTGTATCCATGGTGCATTCTTGCCTGCCAGTGGCGTACACGTGATTGCAGACCACGAAAACTGTCGCCCATTGAACACACAAAGAACCTGCCGACACCATTGGACGATAAGTGCATCCTCGATACGTCAAGTGTGTAGTAGACCTTTGCCTTTCGCTTCTTGTCGACATGTTGCCAGGAGGAGGAATGAACAAATTCATCTAGAATTTGTTGGGCTTGTGAGAAGTACCCACGGGTAATGTATGATAGAGCCGTGGTGGACACACAACGTGCAGCCTTCGTGTGATTCTTGACGGCGATAAACAGTCTACATGCAGCTGAAGAAGCTGTTGAAGCATACGAATAATTTGAGAGTTCAAGATAAAGTTCTCCAAGAGCATCCAGACACCGTGCTTTCGACTCTTTTTCGACACTAGTTTCTTCGGGCAGTGAAGTAATGGCAGGCACAAGCGACGTAGGTCGAGGTTTGTGGTACCGGAGACCACGAAGGAATTGACAACAAGCAGACATTATGTCTCGAATGTTGGTTGGAGAATGTTCGATGTCGAATGCGATCAAGGATTCAATATTGAGATGGTCAGAGATGAGGAGGTCTGCCAGGGGATCCTTGTCTTCGGACATCGCATCAAGTAATCCGTAGCACATTCGACGAACCTCTCCGAGAAGTTTGAGACCACCGGTTGGGAATGTGTCAAGAACAAATAGTCGGATTGGGGCGAGTGTCGTTAGGAACGAGCCAGAGGGATAGATCAGCGAGACCTTGCAGAACGTATCCACGATAGATGATATACGAGGGACCGATGGGAACAAGCGGGTGAGGTGATATTGATTAGCTTGAATCCCTTGCGGGAAGAAGGCAATAACCCAGAGGACGTGCAAAGCGTCGTCGCCGAGCGCCTTAACGGATGGCGATTCCAAGGACAACCTGATCGTAAATCCGAGGTTATCCTTGCCGTCTCCCGTTCGCAGTATCTCGCCACGCTGTGACATCCACCTGTCCAACAGAAGCTTTCCCGTCCATCTGTTCTCTTGCGCAGTGAATGCGAGGATGGAAATAGATAATGGGTGGAAATCAACTGCGGCCAAGAGTCCATCGATCTCCTCGTCACTAATTTCCCAATGGTAAATCTTCCTGAAAGACAGCCGTGCAGGCTCTCTCCTGAGAGGTGGGACGTCAAACCGAGTCCACGAGACCCTGCGAGCACTTGAACTCGATCGAGACGTCAGGATGACCGTGACTCCGCGAGTACTTGCAATGTGAACAATGAAGTTCGATATCCGTGTCGCTTCGGCCCGATCCGCAGCATCTTCAAATGTCTCAGCGTTATCAAGCACGAGGAGCACGGGAGACAAGCCAAGGTTTGTTTTGATCTGGCGTTCGCCCTCGACACCCGACATTGGGAGTCCTAGAACGTTGGCGATCTGATCCACGAATGAGGCAAACGTTATCGTCCTCGGACTTAAACCCTCGTAGGTCACAAAGAACCGACGCGTATAGTGCTGGATGACGTCTTCCTCGTTCATCACAGCCGTCGCTAGCGTGGTCTTCCCAATACCGCCTGGGCCAATCAAAGTCACGTCTTCCTCCCGAAGTAGTGCATCCTTGACTGAACGAAGCAGTTCTTCGCGACCGAAGAACATGGCTGGAGGTGGCGGGGGAGGGTTGGGGATCGAACTGCAACCATATACCATTAATGAGCGATCTGCCAAGCCGTAGATCATCCTTACTTCGGGGCATCACTTCGCTGCATTAATTCATATATTTGCTCCAGGCGAACGACAGAGACAATGTTCAGCCTTGTCTGTCCAAATTGTTAGTGTGATTCCAAGCAGACGTTGTAAACGGTTGACGTACACTAAATGTCATGGAGATCCTCTCTAACTCCACAGTCCATATATGAATCTTTCGGGCGTCAAGACTTGCAGAAGCGGATCTACGGATGCCGCGGTGGCAGGGTCTCACGGGCAGGGTATGCCTGACTTTTGATCGCAGGTCATCAATCGACCTGTTTCAATTGACGTGAACCAAGGTGGAGAGCAATGGGGGTGGATACATAATACGTACAACTGGAGCGCATTTATTGCATTCCAGTGTGCTCCGCTTATCCGATCCGTCGAACTTGAAAATCCTTTCGTGGCGTATGTCAAGGTCGAGCAAATCGCTTTACAGTTCCGAATGATGGCATTCAGGTGTTCCTTGCTTTTGGTATGCTCCTGTGGCAAGAGTCAATCCGTGTCAGTTTCTGGAAGACAGGAGTCGAAACAGACCTGCAACAGCGAGAGCATGGTGGCAATATCTATCAGAATCATATTTGCCGCGTCAACATGGACCAAGCTTGCGATCTTCCGAATGATCTGGATTGTGTCCTGCAGTGTATTCTCTACCATTCTTCGTTGGCGAACTTGCTTTGGATTGAGGGCCACTGTTTAGCGAATCCTGCATCAGTCGGGAAGGCGACGAGCGAGATTTGTAGAGGACCATTTCCGTGCACAACCAGATTGAGCTGGTTTCCACGAATGTCATTAAAATCGCGGTGGATGTTTGCTGTTGCGTTGGCACCCCTTTGTTTGACCGGCATGGCTGGTCGGTTTGGCTTATCTGGGGGAAGCCTTAGCACACTTGTCAGTCCCATTTCGAGCGTCTCTCACCAGTAACGAGATCAACAGGGTCGTACAGAGTGAAAAGACGGGTAATGGGAATAAGCAACTGAAGGAAGTAAGGCGAAGGGAGCAATGATTGGGACGAAGAATCAAAACATAAAGGATGTTTTAACGCTCTGTGTCGATCTAACAGCATAAAACCGCACATACTTGCACAGCCCGATGATCATACATCAGGCGCCTGTCCGACTAACATGGATCATTATGTGGACCAAGAATTACATACCACCTCGATGTTCCCTCCAGACGGCTGCGCGCAGACGATTAATTTCTCTACGCCCTGAG
>JBBPMU010000646.1:0-16522 GCA_038090475.1 Wakefieldia striispora | reverse complement strand
GTAGAAGTGTAGTAAAAAGTGTAGTAAAAACAGTATATCAAAAAGTGTACAAAAGTGTAGTAGAAGCATAGTAAACAATGTAGTAAAAGTATATCAAAAAAATACAAAAAGGTGTAGTGGAAGTGTAGTAAAAAGTATAGTAAATGTGTACCAAAAAAAAGTACAAAAATGTAGTAGACATGTACTAAAAAGTGTACTAAAAGTGTATCAAAAAAGTGTAGTAAAAGTGTACAAAAAAAGCATACAAAAGTATAGTAGAAGTGTACTAAAAAGTGTACTCAAAGTGTAATAAAAAAGCATACAAAAGTGTGATAGAAGTGTAGTAGAAGTGTACTAAAGGTGTATGAAAAAAGTGTACTAAAAGTGTACCAAAAGAGCATACAAAAGTGTACTAAAAGTGTATCAAAAAAGTGTACTAAAAGTGTATCAAAAAAGCACACAAAAATGTAGTAGAAGTCTACTAAAAAGTCTACTAAATGTCTACCAAAAAAGCGTACAAAAGTGTAGCTCAAGTGTAGTGAAACTCTTAGTCAAATTTCAGTTTGCACTGTGACAACTATGAACACTATGAGTACTATGACAAAAACCTGGTTTTGCTGATATTAACCACCAGCTTTAACATGTCTGATATCAGCAACATTGCTAAATGGGATGACATGCAGCTCAAGGAGCAGGACAACAACAGCAATGAGCTATTTGAAGTGAATGCTGTGGAGTGTCATTGTCATGTGAAGGCTTGGAGGGAGACAGAGGAGTGGAAGAAGGCAGAGGAGGCAGAAGAGGCTTGTAGAGGTGAGGAGGTGAGAGTGCAGAGGGAGGAGGAATGGAGGAAGGCAGAGGAAGCAGAGGAGGCTCAGAGGGAAGCAGAGGAGCAGAGGAGAGTGGAGGAGGTGCACAAGGTTGATGAGGTGAGGTGCAAGGTGGAATGGGCTGCCAATGCAAGGGGCTAAAGGAGGCCAGGGAGGCAGCACAGAGAGAGATGATAGCTGGTTTACTTGAGTGTGATTGGAGCTGACAGAGTGGCCAGACAGCACAAGTCTGAGCAGAGCAGGATGCTTTGAAGAACAAAGGCAAGGTGAGGGAGCAGGAGCAGAAGCCATGCATCAGGTGCATGGTAGGGGGTATTGACTGCATGTCTGGAGGGGGAAAGAAGGGATGGGCCTACATAGCTTGTCAAAAGGCCAAGGCAAAGTTTGAGATCCTAAGAGAGGAGAAGATGGTGCACAAGCAGAGTAGAGTAGAGGAGTGAGAGGACAAGGTGGTGGAGGTGCTGCAGAAGAAAAAGGTCAAGGAGTTCTTTGATGGCATCATAGTGCCCAAGGCAGGACTGAGTGGGAGTCGGAGGGGTGTGGAGAATGCTGGAGAGTTGCAGATGCTGGCAGTCCTGGAGAGGATCACTACCACTCTTGAGGTGCAGAACATAAGGGTTGATGCATGATTCAATGAGTTGGTGGTAGAGGTGCAGAGGGTAGAGGAAGGTGTGGAGGAGATCACAGACTTGTGGAGGACAAGGGTCAAACTCAAGTTGGAGGATGAAGAGGAGGGCATAGATGCAGTCACAATGTCTAGAGGTGCAGAGGAGGGTGCAGCAGGGCCAAGGAACAGAGTGGCAGAAAACAAGGAGTAGATAATGTTGTTTCTTTTGTGTTGAATAACAACTTCTTGCTTGTGAAGTCTGAGTGTTCCAGAGAATCAGAGGTGCAGATATGTATGATGGATGGGAGTCATATCTCCCTCTTAAGCTAGATGTCCCAGTGTTGAGGAAACAGATGGGATAGCTTGGAGTATGGAGGAGAAGGGAGGAGTAGTAGTCAGAAATAACCTAGAGGATTGGAGTGGCCAGATTTGGCCAGGGTAGCAAGAGTAGCCAGTGGGAACACCCAAAGGCACAGAGTCAAGCTCATAGGTGTCAGTGTACAGTGACTCCAAAAACCATTGCAATAACTGACTGCAATACAGTGCATAAAGTGCACTGCAAACAGGGGTGGGAATTTCGCTTAAGTCTAGTGAGACACAAGATAGCACTTGCCATTGGCTACAAATCAGCCCTTAGGTCATGTGATTTGGTTCACAGGATCTCAAGATATGCCTATTTTAAATCAAAGACCTCATTGCAACACTTTTTGGACTTTTGAAATGGAATATAGATTCCTATGATTACAGTTGAATATTTTGGTTTGTTTGGTGCTACAAACAAAGATACACATAAGAATATTATGTCTGAGTTTGAAAAAGTTCACATGCCTTTTTGTTTTATACCACCATCATCATGAAATCTCTCTCTGGAATCCTGTGAACCAAATCACATGACCCAAGGGCCAATTTGTAGCCAATAGCAAGTGCTATCTTGTGTCTTACTAGACTTAAGCGAAATTCCCACCCCTGTTTGCAGTGCACTTTGTGCACTGTATTGTGGTCAGTTATTGCAATGGTTTTTAGAGTCACTGTATGTACATATTCAAGTGAACAGACTAAGGTACTGTCTGTAACTCATCACTCAATGGAGTGTTAGCAAGTAGATCAGTGGTGTCCTGGATCAAATGAACATGGGAACCTAATGGAGGTGCATGGAGTTGTGTGGTCAGAATGATCATAGGTCAAGGGTGTCAAAACCTGAGCTTCATCAAGAAGTCAGATTAACAGCAGTGGGGATTGGAGTTATATGGAGGTGGGGTCAGATCAATGGAATATTGGGAAATTGGATGGAAGGGGAGTTGGAAGGGAGAAGAGGTCAGATTTATGGAGATAGGGGTTGGAGTAAATGGAGATGGGGTCAGGAGGTCTGAAGGGTGGATGGGGCTTCAGAGGTGTCAGAAAAGACTGGACATATTGGAATTACCCATAGTGTGCAGCAGACAGCAATGCTGCATCCAAGCTATATGGGGCAGAGGTGTTGGAGTTAGTCAGATTCCTTGGAGGAGGATTCTAGAAGTGTCTGTGTCACACAGGGCTTGGCAGAGTGGGAGGACTTGGGGCAGTCCTTAGCCTTATGTCCTGGGAGACCACAGAACATATAGAGGAAGAGGTCAAAGCATCACTGACACTCAACAGAGATGAGTTTACCATTCTCACCAAGTAGTGATTCAGGTTCAGTGTTACAAAACTGACACTTTTATCTAACATTTCTTACACTTACCCCTAGAAGGCAAGTGTCTACATGTATTGATTTCTCTGTCTACTTTTCAGTGTCAGTTCCTTCACTTCATCACATGATCTGACACACATGACCCATTTCTATTGGCCAATACCTTATCTTCAGAGACTCTTTTGCCATTGGCCAGTATTCTTGTTATCTCCTTATCACAACTTACCATACTTAGTCATTCCTTTTATGGACTTGGTCTGTGCACATTGCCAGACACTATTTAAGTAGAGTAGATTGTGACTGGCACCCCTAGTCTTATCCACTTGATCATATCCCAGCCTTGGTGTGATTTAAGGAGAGACTCCTTGTCTTCAAGGACCTCCTCCTCCCTCCTTCTCTACACCCTCTCCTTCAAAGGTCTTTCCCTTGGGAGTTGTATCTCAACTCTTGGTGTGTTTCTTGTTCACTTTGTATCATTCAGGGGGTGTGAGGGTTTCAGATGTGGTGGAGGTACTGGATTCATGATTGGATTCAGATGCATGGTTAGGCTCATAGTCAGATTGGTGGGCAGATTCAAGGATGGATTTAGAGAGAGGAGGTGGTGTAAGTGCAGATTGTCTGGAGGTGGAGGAGGGTCTGGGATATTTGACAGAGGTATGGGAAATCTTGTACTTGTATTTTCAATGGCAAGCATTTATTGCTTGAGCTAAGTAACACATGTCTGATGGTCCAGAGGGTTTGCCCATGCACAAGATCTCATCCATGATATGATCTGGTAGACCATTGTAGAAGTGGGCATAGAGAGCACCTTCTCCATAGCCATAGACTTGGGAGGCTAAGCAGTTAAACTCAACCACATATGTACTTGTTAATTCATTGTCCATCTTTCATAAACAGATTTCAGAGTTCATGCTCTACATCTCCAACTGGATTGTGTGGACCAAAATTCATCTGGAGTTCCAAAATGAATTTGGTATACATAACTGTCCTTCCAGATGGGATGGGAGATAGAGGGGTTGGAGTTGAGGAGATTGGGTTCGAACCACTCAAGGGCCATTCCTGAAAGAAATGAAAGCATGAAGGTGACTTTGGTGCAATCAGACCAGAATGTCTTAGGACAGTTCTGGAAGTTCAACTTGCATTGGATCAAGAAAGTCTGGAGTTTGTAGGGATTTGTTCCATCAAACTAGTCTGGGTCTCAGACTTCAGTGTGAGAGGAGGAGTTAGTGGATGATGTGAAGCATCACTCAAACAAACAAATGAAGAAATAAGAACGAGTGCGCCGGGTTCCAGGGGTTTACCAGCAACAAACGCAGTGACGAGAGAGTTCTGAAAGTCATGGAGAGGTGGAATGGTTGTAGGATAAGAGAGTCCAAGTGAGGTGAGGAGAATATCCTTAAATCACACCCTTGGAAGTATGATCAAGTAGATAAGACTGGGGTTACCAGTCACAAAGGGAACTACTTAAATACATCTGAGTATCGTGCACAGACCAAGCAGTGTGTATCGTATTGTCCAATGATAAAAGAGGAGTGAGAATCATACGATGCGAAGATCGCATATCTTGAGTCATAGTGTCTGTGTCAATGTGAAAAAGATAAGAGGATAAGGAATGGCCAATAGTGAAAGAAGAGCAGAAGATAAGTTATCAGCCAATCGGCAAGTGCCGTGAGTGGTCACGTGTGTCAGATCATGTGACAGAAGGAAATTTATACTGACATAGGAGCGTACCAAAAGAGGAACATCACATGATCGTGTGAAAGAGTCACGTGATGAGAATTACATGTTGGTGCTCACCTTCGAGGGCTGAGCATAGCAAAAAGGTTCGTTTTAAGTAAAAAGTTTGATGAAGGATGATGGAATCATAACAGTGGAGGGGTGATGGGTGGAGCAAGCAAGGCTCTGAATGTGTCATATCCCAACCATCCAACTCCAGCTCATTCACTCATGAACTCCAGAGTGATCTTGCTCATAATACAACTCTGTGCCTCCAGACTTCTGATACATATTTCTCATTACATCTGTTTCCATTTCTGTACTAGTATATATTTTGTATTCCTGTGCTTCACTTAGGAGCACAGCTCTGGCTTTCATGCATATCCAACTCCACTTTGGTTATTATGTTCCCATCTTTGTCATTTTCTACCTTAGTCATTCTCTGTCTTACTCATCAGCTCCACTCTGATTACAAATCTGACTTTCTTCTGACTATATATACTTCATAGATATTGTTATGGATTTTGAGGACACTTGGGAATGTGATGAGACCTTACATGGGAGATCATTGATGCAGGTCAATATGATCCTCTCATTCATGACTTCTGATCTTTACATGGGAATGCTGCTGTTTCTCACATTTATAGATGTCCCCAGACTTCTGACTCATTTCTACTGGGAAGTCCCATTTATTCATTTTCCTTTTATATCACATGGAACTCCACTTCTCCTTTTGGACATGGGACTCTGCTTCCTCTTTTGGACACAGAACTCCACATTTCCTTTTATGTGTACCCTGTTGATTCCCTTTTATGTGTTGTCCCTTTATGGTAACCCCCATAGTATATGAAATGAGACAGAAAGTCAAAGGTTGAATCAAACCTCAAAGGCAAAGTCTTCCCTTGAGGTGGGGTATCATCTAGTCCGTTTTTCTTGAATGAAGGGAAAAGTTGAATAGTAGATGGTAATGGAGGTTTACCCAGTATGCCCCTCAGAATATCCTAAGGGGGTCCAGCCTAGAAGAATTCACCTGGGTGATGATATTCCAAATAGCTAAGACTGGGAAACCAGTCTGATACAAAGGTACTCTACTTAAATAGTGTCTGGCGATACTGAGTATGTAATCATCCAGTCTGGGAAGTGTCCAATGAGAAATCAAGAAAAGAGAATCGTACCACATTGGCCGTATCAACGGACCAGTATCGTATCTGAGGGTCATCTGCCATTCGCTAGATGGGCATCAGAGAGAAGAGAAGAAATGGAAATGAAAAGATAAAGGGAAACATATGTCCATGGAGATAGAAGATCTCCGAATCTCATGAGAAAGTCAATATGTCCAAAAAGGGTTATTCCCAAAGAGATGGCCACTAGGAAGAAGTCTGAAGGATCAACCGATGGCCTAATCGGCAAATGCCACTGAGTGGTCACATGCAACAGATCATGTGACAGAATGAAATTATACTGTTGTAGGAGCATACCAAAAGATAAACATCATGTGACATTGAGTCACGTGATCAGCAAAATACATATAGACAGCTTTCTTCAAGGATCACTGCAAGAAGACAGAGTCCTAAGTAAAAGTTTGAAAAAGTGTTAGAATAAGAGCGTCTTTTCAAGGATAAAATATAGGGCTTTATAACAGTATATAAAGGGTTGACTTGTAGTAGATAGCTCTCCAGCTAATTCTATGCATTTCTGCCTGCAAAGTCTTCACTCCTGAAGAAGGTCACTCAACTTACCTCCTGCACTAAGCCCTTCCAGTTCTCTATCTCTTATGCTTATCAGGACTTCTCCCTTGTGGGCGATAGTCAATACTCTGCTCCAGGACCACAACAGCTCCTCAAGTATGAAGGGTTACTGAGTGAAGTCTTTATTCCACACACATGTAACAAAAGAATTAGCTCATCCCTTAGATCCCTGCTACTATGCATGGGATCTGACCCACTTCACACCACATATCAGTCTCCTCAGGAAGAGGACTCCTCAGATGACAAACGACCTGCTGCTTCCCTCTACTCGAACCCCTATCAATCAGCTCGACCATCTGGAACTTCCACTCCTCACTCCCCTACCCAGCCTAGGTGACATGTAGCCAGATCTTCGCAAGTACCCTCCCCTGATACTAGGTGAGGATCCCTTCTGAACATTACCCCCACCTTCACCCCCATCCCCTCTCCACTTGGAGTATCTCCTGCTCTCTCTCCCCTCCAGTTCCAGTCTACCCTCCTGTCTTCCCAGCACACCCCTTCTCCCCAGCCCATCCCATCTCTCCCTAGCTGTTCTCCCTCCCCCAGCAGCATGTCTTCCCCACAGGATGAACTCAAGGCAGCTTGCCCAGAACCTTTCTCTGGCAAGAGTGAAGATGCCTCTAGATGGTTGCTAGCGATGAAAGCCTACTTCGCTATCAACACAGCCAAGTATGATAATAAAAAGATCATTATCATGCTCCTTAACTGAATGAACATTGGATGCAGTACCACCTTCTCTAAAAGCTGGCTCAACAAAGTTCTCAACACCCCAGTTGCCTCATGGATGGATACCCTTACTGAAATTGAAAAAGACTTCCGCACTGTCTTTATACCCCCTGGCCTCAAGGACACCATGCGAATGACCTTGCACTCCATTCATATGGAAGGGAAACCATTCTACAGCAACTTCAATGCCTTCCACAGCATGTTCCAACTTGAAGCCTCTCAGAGTGACATTACTGACCAATCTGTTCTCAAGGATCTTCTTAAGTGAGCAGTGTCTCGCCAACTTGCCACCATGATGACTACAGTAGAGAAGGAACCAACTACTGCTAATGACTGGCTTGACAAGGCCTCTCATTTCTACCATGCAATTGTCCAAACCAATGATCTCCAGCAAGGAGGAACCTCTTATATTAGATCGACCCTGTCCACTCCTTGAGCCCACGACCCTATGGCTATGGATGTGGACTACATCTCTTTAACCCCAGCAGAATGATCTGACCATATCAAGCATGGCAAGTGCTTCATTTGCCACCAGAAAGGATGCTACACAGGCAAACACTGCAATAGACAGAATTGCCAAAAGCTGACACATGTGCAGAAGATTAGAACAGCTGAAGAAGAAGCCCCTCTTGATGCTCTCACCACCTATGCAAAAGGCCAAGGACTCAAGACCCATCAAGCGATCTGCCTTTTAGAATTATTTATGGATGCCCCCCAAGATGCTCCCGAACAAGAAGCCAAAGAAGATGAGGATTTTCAACAGTGAGGAGTAGAGTGATGTCTACTTCCTCAAGGACAAGGACTCCTGTACAAATACTAGCCCCCATTTTGTATCCTCCCCTGCTGATAGAGCAATACAAGTCCCTGTATCACTTTATGCAGGGAGGACAGGAGAAATCGTCACAACAACCACCCTCATTGACTCTGGAGCCACTGGATCATTCATCAATCAGGATTTTGCTGTTTGAAACTGAATTCCCATGATCTGACTTACTAAACCCATTGGAGCAAAGAACGTATGTAGATGAGACTAAGAACAAGGCTGGAGAAATAAGACATACATAATGTATTCATTACCTTGTGATATGCTGACACCAAACACCAACAGGAACTAATGGTGATTAACTGCAGATCACAAAATGTCATACTTGAGATGCTCTGGTTGGTACAGGTAAACCCAAAAATTGATTGGGTAAATCAAACTATTGAATTCCCCGATGGGGAATGAATCTGACAACACGATGACCCCTTACAAGAAGCACAGTCTTAGTTAATATGCTTCATCAACAAGAATCTGGACACTACATCCAAGAAGAACTATGACTCTTGACAACTAGCCATCAAACAGCAATACACCAAGAAACTGCAGGAGGCCAGAATGCTTCCCCAGGTCATATGAAAAGTCACTCTCTCTACCACTATTGCTGCCCAAACCAAGAAACAAGAGGTTACCCTACCCAAAAAGTTCACCAAGTTCAAACAGGTCTTCAACAAACCCAATGACAGTTTTATTCCCCTCTCTTGGGACTTCAACCACACCATTGACCTCAAGGACTCTTTTACCCCTCAAAAGGTCAAACCTTACTCCCTCAACCCAAAAGAAATGAAAGCCTGCCAAGATTTCATTAAGGAACACCTCAAGAAAGGGACAATCAGACCTTCCAAATCCCCTCAGGCCACTCCATTCTTTTTCATTGCCAAGAAGGACAGCAAGCTCTGACCCTGCCAGGATTACTGATATCTTAATGAACATACTGTCAAGAACATGTACCTGCTCCCCCTCATCCCCAATCTTATGGACAAGTTATGTGGATCTAACATCTTCACCAAGATGGATGTTCATTGAGGCTTCAACAATATCTATATCAAGGACAGCAACCAATGGAAAGCTGCATTTATCACCCCTTTTGGACTCTACAAACCTCTTATCATGTTCTTCAGAATGTGCAATGGACCCCCAACCTTTCAAGTGTTCATGGACCACTACTTTGGTGATATGATGGCTGAAGGATGGCTTATCATCTACATGGATGACCTCATGATCCATACAAAGGATGATCAAGGACTCCATGATGACCAAACTTTATGCATACTGGAATGCATGGCAGAACTTAAACTCCATCTGAAACTAGAGAAGTGTTCCTTTTCCCAGAAAAAGATTGATTTCTTAGGCATGATCATTGCCGAAGGTGAAATCCAAATGGACCCCACCAAACTGTCTGCCATCAAGACCTGGGTCCTGCCCACCACTGTCAAAGGAGTTCAATCTTTTATTGGCTTTTGTAACTTCTACCACAAGTTCATCACCAACTTCTCTGCCATCACTGCCCCTCTTCTAGCACTCACCAAGAAATCTTCCATTTGGGAATGGAAAGACAACCAACAGAAATCTTTTGACACCCTCAAGAACATCTTCCTCTCCCTCCCAGTTCTCTCCATGCCAGACCTGCAGAAGCCATTCACCATCATGACAGATGCCTCTCTGACTGGAGCTGGTGCTGTTCTCATGCAAAAGGATGCCAATGGCGACCTACACCCATGTTCATACTACTCCACGACATTCTCCCCTACTGAATGGAACTATAATATCTATGATCAGGAACTTCTCACAGTGATTAAAGTATTTGAAGAGTGGCATCAATACCTCAGTGGAACCCCCCACCCAGTCACCATCATCACTGACCACAAGAACCTTGCATACTTTAAGCAACTGCACAAACTCACCCAATGTCACACTCACTGGATGTTATTCCTCCAAGATTTTGACATCCTTTATGACACCCAACCAGGTATCTACATGGGTCCTACTGATGTCCTATCTCACAAGGACTTTGTTGACACTTCAACCAACAACCTAGACATCACCTTGATCTCCCCAGACCATTTCATTCATGTCATTGATGCCAATCTTGCCACTCAAATTGCCACATCCTCTTCTGCTGACCCCCTTGTAGCCAAAGCACTCACTGCCATCCAAGAAGGTTCCTCCCTCTTCCCCTGCACCTCCTCAGTGGATTGGGAATTCCATGAGGGATCCCTCTTTTTCCAAGGCCAACTTTACATCCTTGATTCTACCCATCATGATCTAGTTTTGTCCATCCACAACTCCCCCACTGCTGGTCATCCTGGATATTTCAGACTCCTCCACCTCCACCACCACAACTATTGGTGGCCTGATATGGCAACTTTCACCTGGAAGTTCATTGCTGGTTGCACCACCTGCCAAGCAGATAAAGTCATTATCCACCCCACCATGCTGTATCTTTCACCCATCCCTTCATCCACCACCTGCCCTTTTCAACAAATCTCGGTGGATCTTATCACCAATCTCCCTCTCTCTGCCGGTCATGATTCAATCATGGTTGTGGTAGACCATGGACTTACTAAGGGGGTACTTTACATCCCTTGTTCAAAATCTATCTCCACTGAAGGGGTTGCATCTCTATTTTTCTCCCACATTTTTCCACAATTCAGTCTACATGACAGACTAATTTCAGATAGAGGCCCACAGTTTGCCTCTGCCTTTGCCAAAGAACTCACTCACCTCCTGGAATATGACCTTGCCCTCTTGACCACCTGCCATCCTCAAACCAATGGAGAGATGGAATGAGTCAACCAGGAGCTAGAAACCTATCTCTGGATCTTTTGCAACAGTAAACCCACCACCTGGTCTTCCCTCCTCCCTATGGCTGAATTCACTCATAATTCCAATGCCCATTCCATCACCAACCAATTGCCTTTCTCCCTCATGTACAGCTATGAACCCCAGAGCTATCTGCCACTCTCTAAAATGACTTTTGTTCCTGTTGAGAGATGAGACTTTGATAAAGATCTCATACCGGATCTATGATGTTTCTCACTTCTGACTTCATCATTCATATGTCATATGATCTAGATTGATACCAGTTCTAGAGTGGTTCTAGAACTGAGGTAAGTCACTATCATATTATTCATTTCAGATGATAGTGAGATAAGAGTCCTTTACACTATTGGACAATAAGGATATGTATTACACATATGATATGATATGAGTGTATCTTTAGTCATTCCACATGACTCATCCTTATCTCTTATTGTTCTTATCCTCCCATTCTTATTGGTAGATAAGAACCTCACATATGTATATAAGAGGGGACACATACAATATTTCCCCTCAATCAGTCAATTGACACACCACATCCTTGGTTCAACTCCATTTGTCTTCACCTCGACCATTATTCCTTGATCTAGAACAGTGAGTTATTCTCCTCACAGTTCACCATAACCTCTGCTCTCGACTTTACCCAGACTCTCCACCCAAGCATCATAGTTGAACCTTGTTCCCTTGGATGAGAGATTGAGAGAGAAGGCTTTGCCCATCTCTTTAGTTCCTGCCATCAAGAAATGGCTTACTCACCTTGATGATGCTTGCAAAGAAGCCTTAGCAGCCCATCAGAAGGCCCAAACTGACATGAAGTCTCACATTACTATCAAATTTGTCCCCTGGAAAGTTGGACAAAAGGTTTGGCTAGAAAACCAAAACCTCCATCTAGGCTATCCTTCTTGTAAACTTGCCCCTCAACAAGAGGGCCCATTTGAAATCACCCAAGTCCTCTCCCCCCTTTCCTATCATCTCAAACTCCACCCTACCTGGAAAATACACAACATATTCTATGCCTCTCTCCTTTCCTCCCACAAGGAAACCAATGAACATGGCCTCAATTTCACACACACCCCATCAGCAAAACTAGGGGTGGTTGGACAGTACTGGACAGTACTGGACAGTGTCATAGTGCTCATAGTGAGGTCCCATATAGATAGTGCTTTCACAGTTACCATAGTCTATCATAGTGTTCATAGTGTTTCATAGTGTTTCATAGTGTCTCATAGCTTCATAATGTCTCATAGTGTCTCATAGTTTCATAGTGTCTCATAGTTTCATAGTGTCTCATAGTGTCTCATAGTCTACTAGTGGTATTCAATTAGGCTATACTGCAGCTATATTATGGCTATTATGGGCTATTCTCAGAGTCTGGAATGACTACAGATTAGAGACAAAATTAGAGCTCTGACACAGCAGAAGCACATGCTGAATTGTGATACCAGACCACATGAGATGAAAAGAAAGAAAAAAAATAGATTGATCCTAAGTGTCATACAAGGGTAAATTGGTGATGGGTGACTCCTTTGAGAAATTCCCTCCTTCCCACATCCACCATGCCCTGCATCTCAGAAAAAAAGAAGCTTCTGCAGGGTATCAATGAATTAGAATTCAGAGTGCTGACACAGTGATTAGAGAACTTACAGTGTCATGTTGAAGAGGATGAGGACGAGATCAATGAGTTGGAAAATAATGAGCTAGAGATCTTCCTGCTTGAAAGCCCTATATCCCCTCTCATCAAATCCGATCTTGAATCCAATAACAAATCTTACAATGAATCCGAGTCAGAATCAACCTATTCAACAGACTTGGACAGAAGAGAACTGTATTACCAGCAGTTGTTATGTGATATCCAAGCCCTCCATGACAGGTCAAAGGGGCCCACATTATCAACTGGGTAGCTGTACCAGTGTTGAAAGCCTCATAGCTGCATCTTCTTGATCACTTTGCAGAATTCTGACCCCATCTGTTCCATATGAAAGCCCATGTTGGTCCTGAAATATTCAACTGCATCCTGGATTGCATTAGTGGCCACTCTATTTTCACATCAAATTCAAATTGTCCTCAGCTTCTGGTTGCAGTTCAACTTGTCATCTTCCTTTATCACCTAGGACACTATGGAAACTCTGCAGCATTGGAGTACATAGCACAGTGGGCAGGAATTAGTGCCAGATTAGTGGTGAATTGTACAGAACACACCATGATAGCTATCCTCGATGAACACAATGAATTTGTGAAGGTTCCAACAGCAGACTCTATCAATGCTGAACTAGCACAAAGGTTTGTTGAAGCAAGGTCTTGCAAAGCATGGAGGAGGGGAATTCTTGCGACCAACAGATCACCTATAAATCTATACCAGAAACCCTCACTTTACAGCAATACATACTATGACATAAAGATGAATTACTCATTAAACTATCAGGTAAATGTTCTCATACCTTAATTCTGCTTCGTAGCTAATGTGGTACAGCTTACCATGATGCCACACAACCTCCTCATGGTTGACTATGGCTTAGGACATCCAGGAAGTGTGCATGACACCTATGCATTTCAAGGAACAGACCTTGCTCAAGACCTAGAAGGCTTGATCCCAGAAGGCCACTGGATCTGGGCAGATAGTGCTTATCTGATGTGCCCATGGTGTGTTGTCCCCTTTAAGGCTACATGAACAGAGCCATTGTCATGGCCACAAAAGGTGTATAACCTGTACTTGTCAAAGGTCAGTAAGATGGTTTTTGTGATGTCAGTTGTGTTACAATCTATCTCAGGTGCGTGTGCATGTGGAGCATGCATTCACAGCCCTGAAAGGCAGGTTTCAATCACTACATGATCTTCATATGCACATCCAGACACCTGATGACCTAACCTATGCATTGCACTGGGTTTAGTGCTACATCATTGTGCATAATATGATTATGTGATTCAAGGAGTTACTTGGATTACACTCATCCATGAACTGGGCACATGAGGAGGCATGTGGGGAGAATAAGGATGACCATCAAGATGAACCCTGTGTGGTGGTGGTGGTTCCAGATGGGACACTAGGGCAGCAGTTCCACTTGGACCTGATGTGAGAACTCTTTGTAGCATGTAGGATGAATTATGGGGTTAACGAACATCAAGAGTAGTGTATATCATTTGGAAAGAGGGATAGAACACACCACGAGTTACAGGAATAGATGCTACAACAGAAAAAGGACCAACTGCACCTAGCTGCCAGCATGCAAATGATTTTGTCCAAAAACATGTCAAGTACCACTGGAGTGGGGAGGATTGTGAGGGAAGGAGGGACCAGTGGAAGGAGAGCTGGTGTTGAACAGGGCAGAACCAGTGGAGAACAAAGAGGAACCAGTAGGAAGAGAGCCAGATGAGAACACAGAACTGGGAGGTGAAGAACCACCAGCAGTGGGACATAAAGCACCAACTTGGAGTAAAGAACTGGCAGGGGAGAAAGAATTGGTGGGGGTTGAAGATCCAACAAGAAGGGGAGAAGTTAGAACCGACAACATAGGGAGAACTGGTGGGGAGTAAAGAACCATTGGTGGTGGCAGCTGAAGAGCCACATACAAATGTAATGTTAGTGAGGGCCAATGAAATACTGGGTAAAGTCCCAGAGGGAAGTGACTGACCAGCCAGCATGGTTTGTGGTTGTGTGACCTGTGACATTTGCAGTGCATACTGTAGTCAGAGCATCTCAATCTGACACAAGTAATTGTACTCCTCTTGCTCCCTGAGTTGTATTTCAAGTCTCTTCAGCTCTTGTTCAGACTTGATTTTCTCATTGGCCTTTGAGAGTGCTTCATACTAGATGTCAAGCTCTTGCTTGTGGATCGCAAAAATTGTACTGCATCACAGCACAGGAAGAACCAGAAGCCTGTCCTCCCTTGTCAACTAAAGCCTTGCTTCACTTATCCAACTCTTCAATCTTGGCAGCAAGGGATTTTTTGGCACTTGATGCTGATGGCACCCTAGAGGTGACACTTGCAGGACAACTCCTGGAGCTCGATTTTGATGCTACTGAGTTGGGGGGGCATGCATTGGGAGTACTCTTTTTGAATGCACTGCATCCATCCCATGAGGGCACCTTGCTCCTGGGTGAGACAGAGAAAGATCTAAAACCCTCAAGGTCAGCAGTGGGTGTATGACAGACTAATTCCTAGCAGAAGAAAGTATCAGCAAGTGAGAAATGAGAGCATTAAGGTATAAAGTATGGACCTGACCATCTCCATGTGTATCATCCTCCATGAGCTCATCATTGATCCCTTCTTCATTGACATCAGGCTCATCTAGCTGCATGGTTGATAGGACCACTTGGTTGTCCAGGTTGCTAACAGGCTCCTTCTCAATGATAACCATTTCATCTTCATCCATCTTATCCACCTCTGTCTCTACATCTTTTTCCTCCTCTTCTCTTCAAGTTTCATTCTGTTTCTTGGCTTTGACAATCTCTGTAAGCTCTGTGAGTGGCTAGTACTAGATTTGGGTGAAAGGAGTTCACTATTGAAGGATGGGATGCCATTCCAGATTGAGTTGAGCTCTTGGTAGTGAGAAAAGACATGGAGTACATCCTCTGAATTAAACCAATACAATCAAGTCAATGTGAGCAATAAAAACTGGCTTTATGTATATCCCAAGGAATACAACACACCTAAGAGATTTTGTGGGCATGAACTTGCATCACTGCCAACCAGAGGCACAATGCCACTTCCAGTACTTCTGAATCATGAGTGATGCTCACAATACTTAGCCTTAAGTCTAGAAACAGTCAGCATCCCATTAAAAGCTACAGTGGATTGTCCAGCACCACACTTACATGCCCAATCAGTTGATCATAGAACTAACAAATTTCGCTGGCTCTGTTTCATACAAAGCAGAGTAGTTGGGATCATCTCCAAGATACATATGTCCAGCAATAACAGCAGACATGTCCTTCTTGTTCTTCCCAGATGGTTTGTCATCAGGAGAGAGCCTGAGTGCAGCAGGAGAAGTGAGATCTGACATAAAATATGCCAATCAGCTGCATGAGATAAAATCCATCGGACAAGGAGATCTGTGCACCTTCCATCCCAAACAACATTTACAGACAACATTTTCTTGGAGGACAATGGAATTGTAGTGGATTTGATGGGGGAAGAACCAGGGATAGGCATAGGCACTGTGCCTTTTCTTTTCTTCTTGGTTGCCAAGTGACTGCTTTGGGAGGCTGAAGCTGTCAAACCAGATTTTCTTTTGCCTGTATTAGCATTTGGGACCCTTGCCATCACTAGTATTGGCTTATTGGTAAGGCCTTGTAGTCTTGCAGAGTGGTGGGAGGGGAGGCAAACAGTAGGCAAATATTTCAAGCTCTGTTTAGATACATTCCCCTTCCTAGACTCTTGAGAATAGCCCATAATAGCCATAGTATAGCCACAGTATAGCCTAATTGAATACCACTAAGACTTAGAAGACTTAGAAGACTTAGTGTGCCATAGTCTGTCCTCGAATTTCATAGTGATCTCAAAATAAATATAATTATTGATACATTCTTATAAATATTCAATATGACAAATCACTCAAATGTAATAAGTATGACATCATCAATATATTGATTACATAAGCATTACAAAC
>JBBPMU010000645.1:0-16531 GCA_038090475.1 Wakefieldia striispora | reverse complement strand
GGAANATGGTGAAGAGAGGATAATTGATTATAATCACGAAAGGGGGGTTGATAATCAATGACAAGGAATTATAATGGATTATCTTTCCTACCATGCTATATCTTTTCTTCACCATTTTCCTGATGACGGGAAGTTGTTGGGATGTCGAGAAGGAGCTCTGAGTGCTGTGCATCGTGAATTAGGCAGCCGGGCTCGCTGTCCACTGGTAGGTTTACCCACAAAGCTTGATTGGGGGATAGCATCAATGTTCTCATGGGACGTAGTCAACAACCTTGCAGAAAGAGAAATGTGCCGCAGGGGGAATGGAAGCCAGCGCAACTGAGATTTAATCGACGATCCGCGGTGTACCAGCGGTTCAGAAGACAAAAACCATCTATCAGCAATGGACGGATCGTTTGGCGGTGGACCCACAACGACTAGATTCTATCCCTCTCTCGAAGCCCATCGCAGCAGCGACGGCAGGGCCGAGGGCTAAACAAAATCAAATTCAATACGATAAGGGCCTGCGAAATAGGAGGATGCCTCACTCGACGGTGAGCCGCGAGGGTGCTGTTGCAAAAACGAACGCGGGATGACGAATATATTAATGCGGTGATGGTCACGCTCAGCGGGTGCTGCTGAGCCAGAGAAGCCTGGCACTTGGCACTCGTCATCGCCATCGCCGAGGATCTCTGCGATGAGGTCGAGGTTGACATGATCGGTACACCGTATATCAGTCAGGGGAAGACGGTGATGACCGTGTTGGTGGCATTCGTGCATATGTACTACAAAAAGTGAACGTCACGAGACGCTCTACCACGAGCCTAAAATGTAGATTAATTGGGTGTGTTTATAAAAAAAACATTGTTTCTTCCGTGGAGAATTGAACTGCCCGGCACGATGTCACACTGCAACTTGAAGGTGATGGACTAAATCTGATGAGTGTGTTTACCACGGCCAACACACATTTCTAAACCCCTCGGGGGTCCGACGTGGTACACAATGGACATCCAGAAAGCTGCATTGCAGGTCCTGGTAGGTACTGCTCGTGGTCAGAAAGACAAAAGACTGAAATACCTCGCCTGCAAACAAACCTTGGCATGACGTCTCGAAACCATGTAATTTGCCTTTCTGGGACCATCCGATGTGCTTGGTCAGCACCCGTTCTCGGTATGCCTGATAAGATTTTCAAAGCAGTGCTACTAAAAAGATGATTGACACGAAACGTCAAGCAGAACTTGAGTACATTGAATGCAATAGAGACGGAAACACAGTGTACTGGCGACCCGCGCCTTCTATGAAATACATTATTCGCATTTTGTCTTGACCATAAAGGACGCTAGCGTATCGATCTCGTTGACCACGTAGTCATGAAAGTGTTTCTCAGCCAAAGTCGCCAAGAAGGTATGGACCTCCGCGACGTCGGACATGATTGGTGTGCGGGTCTCGTTCTCCTCTAACAAACGCGAACTACGTCTCCGACTCGGGTCTTTTGGATCTCTTCTAGGTCGATTCGCAGGCGTAGGGATGACGAGGGGGCTAAGGGCGCGAGCAACGTGGGGCATGGGTTCCAGGAGGAACGCAGGTGGAGGTGGGTCGGCGGGTGTGAGGGGTGAGGGATTAATGAGGGGTATGAGGTTGAAATGAGAGATATATCGATGGAGCGTGGTCATGGGTAAGCTCTTGAAATCGATCTGGACACGACCAAGTGAGCCTTGTCGACCACGCGCAATGTGAAAAAGAGAACATACACTCAATTTCTCTTCGTCGGCGTCGTTGACGCCCGTCCTGTCTGCTTTTCTGTGTTCGACACGTTTTCTCTTGACGCGCGGTTCACCCTCCGCTCTATCAGCTGCCTGCCTTTTAGACGCCGCGGGTGGCCCAAAGTATGCCGCATCGTCGTTTGGCTTCTTTCGTGCCTGCGGGCGCGATCTCGAACCGGAGGCGACGGGGCCAGAGACGGAGCCGTTGGCAGACATGGTGGTCGATGTCAATGAGGATTAGAACTAATGAGACTGCCACTTCCCACGGAGAGATTGACATTCCCGGGCCGACGGCCAACATAGTATCGATCCCGTATCAGCGAAAAAGCTCTGCTGTTCGTCGCTAATCCGCTACTACCGCGATCGCTGTTAACTCGGTCCAGTGTATCGCCTTACCCTGCCCTGGGTGCCGAAGACAAAGCAACGCTATAAAGGTCCTTCTTTCCTGTTCGCTTGCCCATATATCGCTCACAATCGCTTTCTATCAGTGCTATAATAATGTCGACTTTTGGGTCCCTTTTCCGTGTAACAACCTACGGTGAAAGTCACTGTGCCTCCGTCGGCGCTATCATTGATGGGTGTCCTCCGGTATGACTCATGTGCCTCTTTTTGCGATCATCCATCTAACGAGTTACAGGGCCTCGAGTTGAGTGCTGCGGACATCCAGGTCCAGCTCAGCCGAAGAAGGCCAGGGCAGAGCAATCTGACTACTCCTGCAAGTATCCCATCACAGCGTATTCCCCTCTCGACCTGACGTTCCGTTGGCAGAGGGACGAAAAGGATCTGGTTCATGTCCAGTCTGGCGTCGAGCACGGTGTCACTCTTGGGACACCGATCGGGCTCCTCGTCAAAAACGAGGATCAGCGCCCGAAGGACTATTCCGAGACAGACCTTTACCCCCGCCCTAGTCATGCGGACTACACATACCTCGAGAAATACGGCATCAAAGCGAGCAGTGGAGGTGGTCGCAGTAGCGCTCGCGAAACCATCGGTGAGGTACATCCCCCGTCGTCCCCACCTCCGGTTCTCACACATAACCCCGACCTGCATAGGGCGAGTTGCTGCCGGAGCGATCGCCGAAAGGTACCTGAAGCAGGTTTACGGCATTGAAATAGTCGCATTCGTCTCATCCGTGGGCAAGATTCATCTACCATCCAACGTCGCACCGCCATCCATGACCCCCGATCTTGTCGAGGACGACGGCGACGACGTCGAAGACTCGCTGTCCCCCGAATTCCGCCAGCTTCTGGCAACCATTACCCGTGAAGAGGTCGATACACATCCTACACGTTGTCCTCACCCCGGGACAGCGGAACGAATGACCAAGGTGGGTCTATCGCAACCAATGTTTCACTTTCGATTGTCTGATCTCACGTCACTACCTTCTTTCCTCGATCGGTCAGCGCATTATCCGTGCCAAGGATGCACAAGATTCCATCGGAGGTACGGTCACCTGTGTCATTCGCAACGTCCCATCGGGCTTGGGAGAGCCCGTCTTCGACAAGTTCGAGGCCAAATTGGCCCATGCCATGCTCTCTATCCCCGCTACCAAGGCGTTCGAGGTTGGATCTGGATTCAAGGGAACTGAAGTTCCCGGAAGCAAGCACAACGACCCCTTCGTGCTCAAAAACGGCAAACTCGGTACCACTACCAACTGGAGCGGAGGGATCCAGGGCGGGATCACCAACGGCGAAGCCATTTACTTTAGGCAAGTCTTATTCTTGCTCGTGGAGACTGGTTCACTGAGGATCACCCGCCACCCCTTAAACAGGATCGGGTTCAAATCTCCGGCCACTATTTCACAGGCGCAAAACACCGCTCAATATGATGGAACTCCAGGGACTTTGGCCGCCCGTGGCCGCCATGACCCTTGTGTCGTGCCTCGTGCTGTACCCATCGTAGAAGCGATGGCAGCCATCGTTGTCATGGACCAGCTTCTCATCCAGAACGCACGCAAGACCGCGGCGAGTTTGCTCCCTCCCGTCACGACCCTTCCTCCCACGATGGTGCTCCCCAAGCACTGACGTAACCTGCCTTGTTTGAGTAGATCTTAGAGTAATGCAGTATGATCCATAGAGGTGCTGTGATACAGAATTGGGATATACCAGCCAGAATAAACTCGGGCCGAAATGCTACATCATTCCTCATCGTCCGGATAACAGAGACAGCATAAGACGGGCTCAAGATGCCACCACCACCACTGGCATCCGCGAGAGAGACTCAGACCGATTGCCATCTAGAACGCATGAACGACTCACGTGTCGGTTAAACATCCTCCCTGGCCATTTCCCGAACACCTGGTCCATGAGCTCTTCTCTCCACCGCCGCTCCCGCTCTCTCTCCTCGTCGCCATAATACCATTCGTGGGCATACCCATTCGTGACGTACGACGTCCGTGCCGCAGACCCAGATCTCAGGAGGTGCGTGCGCTCATCGGCGTCCTCGTCCAGAAACGCACGCAAAGACCGCACACACCGACCAGTCCACCGCCCGGCATAGTGATACCCCTTTCCACCGTCCTCTGAAAACAGATCGTCACACTCGACCCGTTGTACCAAAGGCGAACCGGTCGCCGGGTGCGCACTAGGTGTGGCAACGCGGGCATTGTGCGCCTGTGACGCGTTCACCCGACTCCCCAACGTACCCCACCCGTTGCTCCCCGTATAATGCGTGCGGAGCGGTGCCGAGATCGACGACGAAGGTGAGCCAGAGATGGAGCCGTCGCTGATGCTGTTGATAGAGACCGACGAACGTCGCCGTCGTCCGCCCTTCATCCCTGCCGATATCCGCACGCGAGACCGGAATCGCACGCGGGGACTCAACGTCGGCGTTGTCGGCGTGATCGTCGTTGGCGTCACTACTGGCGGTGATGACGTGGGTGGTATCGAAACGGTGACAGTCCTCGGATTGAGAGCGTCCGGTTTGCTTGGGTGATCAGTGATCTGCATAGTGTGTGGCGATTGGAATTTGGGGAATCGAAACAGTGACAGGGTGTGCGTCAGTCAGAATCGATCACTGGGATGTAAAGGAACAATAGGAGAAAAGAGACAGAGGACGATGGCGGGGGTTAAAGGGGATAACGAGTCGCCAAGTCACTCACTGCGGAACAAGTCGGGGTGCTACTCGCATGTGCGTTTGGCGACGCTGCGCGCCTCACCGTTCCCTCGTCCTCGCTATCGCTCTCGAGATCGGGCGTCAATGCGTAGCGCTGGCCATAGTAGCTTGAGTGCGGATCATGGGTATTCGAAATTGTCTGTGTCTCGTCTTTGGTATCGTGCAAGAACTGACCAATCTCTAAGTGACATATGCGTGAGCCAAACGCCACACAGCGCTGCGGTCGAATCAAAACGCACCTCGGCGTGGCGATCGAACCAGCGACTGGTTCATACGTGCAACTCGCCAGACGGGATGGCACTAGCACTTTGGTTGAGGGGTCGGTCGTGCGTAGATAAGAGACAGAGTTAGCAGTGATGGACAGCGCCGCTTTTCGGCGCCATTGAATGATGGCTGTCCAAAGTGTGTATTACTGTAAGTTTGGCTGTTTCGTAATGCTGTAAAATGAAAAAGGTCCCGCAGTCCAGACTTGGCAACGACGACGACTGCGCCCACCCCGTTTTCAAGTTTACGTGCGGCGTTTCACAGTGACCGTCTGGAAGTTGGTGAATTTGCATTATGCGTAGGTTGAAAGGATAGCGTCAAAGTTTATGAGGCATCGGAGTCTAAAGACGTGACGATCATAGTCCCACTGGTACTAACTCCTTTACGCTTGATCAAGTGCAAGTATCACGGACTTAGACCACAAAACTGCCATTCAGTACTGTTACGGGATGTTTCAATCGATCAAGGAAACCAAGCAACCCCCTGTTCCTCGTTGCTGGTATGGACACTGCCCAGGGGCGGGTCGAGCTCGTCGGGTACATAACGTGTCTGTACGACGCTAAACCCGATCTTTAGAATCAAACCCACGGGCGTGTGGAGACCAACGGGCCGCCCATGACATCCAAAACAATAGAGGCATATTTAATCTGGTCAAGACTCGGTTTTATCAAATTCCTGGTGAGCAGTCCAGACCGTAACGTTACGCCAAAAGGCAATTATGTCCCGGGTCCCTCTCGGAAACCGTGCCGTGATCATCACGACCAACGGCCAAGTCGGAGGTAATGGTTGTGGCTAGAGCGGCACAGCGCGTGTCAGTCTCGTCACGGTTGAACGTTGATGATTCGAGTCAGACGCCACTGTCACGTTTGAGACCATACCTCTTATGATACATTCAGCAATCCCAACCCTGAGAATCACGGGAGGAACTGCTCAAACTGCGGGGAGTTGATTTAACTCCGCTGCCTTCAAAAGAATGCTGCGACAGGTTGGGCCGTGTGTGCGTCCCTGCTTGCGCATGAGTCGCGCATGGCGAAAAGTAAAGCCAACAGGAGCTGTGTGGAAGCGGAGATAGGAAAGACGGAGGCGAGAAAGATGATATTAAACAGGGTGGACTGTCGATTAACGGAATACATATTCCGCTCCACAATAACGATCACCCTTGCCTGTACTTTTGAAGTGAATGCAAAGCAAGTATAAGGTGTGGGAGCAGCTAAAGGAAAGACATAAGTTTGATAGCACAGACTCAGATGGACCGTCGTTTCCTAGCCCACTGGGTGAACCTCACTCAAGTCATCCTGAATGCCACTATGCGCGGCTTAGCTCCGATATGACAATATATTCACGTGAGCGGAGAGCGAGAGATGAAGATTACTGTGCGAGGATCTGTGCGAGCGCGTGTCTGACCACATCCGCATCATACCGTGGACCCTGATCCCCACTACCTTCGACGGTACCCCTGACCATGATAGGCTTGACACCTAACGCCTGGAAAGGGAACAAATGTAAGAGCAACTACAGCAAATGGGTGTGTGAACGCACTGTCAAGGCCATTGTATCCACCTCAATAAGCGTTCCCTCAAGCCAGACAAGATGGGTAACGAACGCAGAGATCGGGTAAATTGTACTTGCATTCCCAAGACCATAGGATGGTTTCTGGTAGTTGGAATTGAGGACCCCTGCAATGACCCTGGGGGTAGCGTGAGATCGAGGGGGAACACATTTGCACAGGGGAGTAATTCTGCTTACTTGACATAGTCAACGGCGGTGTAGCCGTCCGTTTCTCTGTCATTCATTCCATTTACTAACTGAATCAGGAAGTCTGATAATCCTGAAGGGTGACATTGCTCACGCAGAAGAATTTTCATCCGCATAGGGCCGGATCTTGCAATTGCGGATGCCACGCCACGGAGTGCTAAGCAAGGGATGATGCTATGTGCGACCTCGTGTTATTCAGAACCACTGATCGAAGTTCGGGCTTACCTTGTCCAGAGCGAACCACAGGAATAGACCAATGCCTCGGAGGTTCCGATTGTTTTTATGAACTCAGGGTTCGGCGTGGGATGTACTTCATAGCCATACGCGTTGATGTAATACAATCCTATCTCAAGATACTGTGGTTCAAGCACAAGATCTATCTAGAGATCTACCCACTGTATATTTTGGCTGGCAATGGTTCATAGCCGCGGTCTTTGTCCAGTTGGCTATACATGACATTAGATCGATGGAGAATTTCACCCATTCCGTCCACGGGAGAAAGTGCATCCATCTCTGGACTGTCTTCCTCGAGTGACGATGATAATGGGTTCACGGGATGGGATATCTCGCACTGTCCGACGAGCCTGGTACCATTTTCCTGTGGGAAACGTTTCCATACCTGTGTCATCCTGGTTCAAGCATGAGACTTACTAGCTCTGCAGCGATAGTCACCGTGTGGTTAGTCACTATTACCGGCAGTATATTCGCCTTCGCATGGCGTGTCAATCGGTCAGAGCCACGTTCCCAAGGCATGACATACCTGGCTGTTGGTGATGGATGCGAACAAGAATATAGCCGATGGCAAGGACCGAAAGAAGGTTTGAGCTCCAGAAATGAAGTAATTTCCAATGCTTGAAAGCAGTCTCTCAGCCAAATTCCACCCTGTGTTACATAGTTGGACCTTACCTGCCATTCAAAAAGGAAAAGTTCTTGTGAGCGCGTTTAAGCACCTCGTTCTCGAAGTAGACAAGAAAGCCTGCGAAGTTCCCAGAGTCAATGCCGTGTACATAAACGCCACCATGGAACTGAAGCACACCTCGGATAGTCTCTTTACGATCATTGGGAATTCCGGACCAAAGGGGATTGCGTCCTTCGATAATGTCTCTCCACTCTTCACGAGCTTCACCTTCGGGAACGTTTGTGGGTAATCTGTATGAAAGGAGCGTGCGTACGACACCAAGGGGAGTGTCTGATGGTGCTGGAGGTATTAGACGGACAAGTCTGGAACGTATATCACCTTGCACGCCAAGAAGTTAGCGACCCAAGATAATCAACGCGAACGTGGCGTACCGATAGACGGACCTCCAAGAACGCGAATGATCTCGCTCGACGAACCTCCGTCGTCCGAAACGGGGAGTACGAAGCATGCATTATCGAACGCGGAGCAGATGGCGTTTCCGCCAGAACCGCCCGATATCACCGTGATGAGAGGAGATGACACCGGGGAGTCTGTGGTTCGGACCCCGGTTCTCGGGCAGAGGTCAATGTTGTTGTCTCCCGGAGTCACCGGTGGCTGCGGAGTGCGGTTCGTGGGTTGGACAGGAAGATCGAACACCGACGAGCTTGGGCTATCATCGAGGCGACTGCTTTGCTTTGCGGGATGGAGTAGCGCATGGTCCATGGGTTTATGTCTACTTGCGACGGATTACTAGTATCAGGTCAAGTTGTGCAGCTGAGCAGCAACTCTGCGAAGTTCCTCCAACTCCCTCCGAACGCGGAAGAAACTAGCCACATGCTTCATATACTTTGACCAATCAATGGACCCAGACCTGAACTCGAATCTTGTACGCGTTCAACTGCAGCTTTCAAACCATAGACCGGAACCGGGAGGGGCAAGGAGGCATTTGGACCAATTTCTGACAAGTTTATCACTGACAATGTAAGCATCGTATCATGTTCAATTCTCAGCATCCCTAGGTTACAGCCGATTTACGGCAAGTATGTATCTCACCGAGGCTGCGTGAGACGGGTTGTCCGGCGAAGTGCGCCCGAATCGCAGACGAATATTATAAAGCCCTCTCAACGACCACCAGCATTAGCGCCACAACCACCATCATGCCTAGCGACTTTCCTGCCCTCCCTGGTTTTTACCAGGCATTCTTTCTCTACTTTGAGCCTCGTGAGTGTTTCCATTTTCATTGACAGTTTACGAATGCACTGACGAACTCGCGTGTCCTGTCATAAAGTGTCAACTATAGCACCCACCTTCTTGATTTGGTTCTTGCCTGGAGCAGAATGGTTCCACTCCCAGCTCATTCCAGGCCCTTCCTCCGGTGTGCTGGACGCGCGAACGACGATGGCAACATGGCAGCTCGGTAACTGTACGACAGTTATCGTTATCTGCAACTCGAGTAGATACTCATCGCTCGGTTCCCTTCTCCAGGCTTTTTGCTGTTGGGATTAATGTCCTCGCTCGTGTTTCGAGCGGTTCGAGATGCGCTACCTAACAACCCCGAGGCCCAGGAACGTATCGTGGGTGCTAGTATGACTGCACTCGCCTTAGCCGACGTGAGTACTGTGTATTTCTCCCGGGTCTTTGAAGACTGACGAGCGAGATGCTATCAGGTCACCCAGTGAGTTAGTTACGAGCGACGTATTCGCAATCACGCTGATGAGGACACAGTTTCGTAGTCTCGTGGATTGGCCTCCCGGAGGAATTGCGGTTTGCATTCAGCTCGTGGAACTCGATGATTCACGGCAATATCACCTTTGTAATCGTTCTTCTCGTCATGAGGTGGGAATTCTGTCTTGAAGGTATAGATGATCTAACCTGTTTCTCAGGCTGGCTTGGTTTGCCGGTATCGGACGACAGAGGTATTACTATGGCAACCCACCTCTCAAGGACAAGAAGTCAGCTTGAATGTAGGTCATTGTCGTGAATCCATTTTCATGTGTCAGATTGCCTATCTTGCTAGCAGAAACAAAATTGGATGTACTTTGGCCGTGTTTGTACTCTCAATTGAGAGTCTAATTTGTTCTCGGCGACAGTAACTGCACGAGATGAATATCTATCTGTGAATATGAGCGTCGGATGTTTGCGGAGGTTGGGTGGGTGATTGAGGTGGGGTTTGAGAGGGTGCGATCATGCGTACTGCCAACAAGGAATACACAAGCTCTCTCAACGACCACAACCTTCAGAGACTGGTGTCATGCCTCGCGACTCTCCCGTACTCCGTGGCTTTTATCGGGCATTATTCCTCTATATCGAGCCTCGTCAGTGTTACCCTATTCCGGCCTTTGAACGTACTTATGTATTACTCACATGTCGCGATAAGTGTCAACGGTAGCTGGTACCGCTATGACATGGTTCTTCCCCGGAGCAGAGTGGTTCCACTCTCAACTCGTACCAGCAGCCTCCTCTGGGACACTGGACGCGCCAACGATGATGGCGTTGCGTCAACTTGGCAATTGTATGGCGGCTATCTGCAACCCGAGTAGATACTCGTTGGTCATCATTTGGTTCCTTTTACAGGCTTCCTGTTGATCGCATTGACATCCTCGCTCTCATTTCGAGCGATCGAAAATACGCTGCCTAGCAACCCCGAGGCCCAAGAACGCATCTTGGGTGCGAGCATGAGTGCACTCGCTTTTTCTGATGTGAGTGTTACAAGTCTACTAGCAGGGTTCTTTACGGGCCGACCGAGACGCTGCTAGGTCACGCAGTGAGTTGGTTACACTTGATACATGCTACTCACAAGTGTGCTGACAAGGAGAAAGTATCCTGGCTACGTGGATTAGCCTGCCTGAAGAATTGCGGCTTGCGTTTGGGTCGTGGAACTCGGTGACTCATGGGAACATCACCTTTTCTCTCTTTCTTTGCGCCACGAGGTGAGAATTGTGTCACTCGGTCAAGTATAAGATTTGATGCGTTCGTCAGGTTGGCTTGGTTTGCTGGGGTTGGACGACGGAGATTTTACTATGGCAAGACGGCTCGCGAGAGCAAGAAGTCGGGTTGAAAGCCGGCGAAACTTTCTCTAATGCGGGAGACATGATCGATTAGCAATTTTACTGCGTGCTCCGAACAAATCCATTTACCAGTAGCGCCCCCTTAAGAAAATTGAAGCTTGATATTTCATGCACCTGACATTTGCTAAGAAAAGAAAACATAGAATAGAGTACCGAGCAGCGCGACTGGCACCACTGGGTAGATCGACTTACCCGACCATCCCTCGCGAGTCCCAACACCCTTTTTTAGCCTCTCGCTTTCCCTTCAAAGCCAAATTCTAGTCCCCACCAACACTTACCACTCTAATCTGCCAGTGACTGCCATCGATGTCCTCAACGACAAGGGAGGCCGTGGGTGATATTCCCAGAGCAATGCGGAGGTGCAATGTCCCAACCTCCACTACCAGTTGAATCAAGTAGATTGTTCCAATGGTTAGCACAGACTAGGACCTAGGAAGCGTTAGTGAAGTGCGATAAGTATTGGAAAGGGGAGTATATGCATGTGCTTTTGCCACTTCGCAGTCCTACCGTGCTTTTGCTTTTTCATGACAGGTGGTTCCGGGGGACTCGGCTGATTCGCCTTCTCCGGTTCATCTCCATCGTGTTGGTCGTCGTCATCAAGCCAAGTTGTTCTTCAAGCTCATCTCTGAGCTATCTGGATCAGTACTGAATCGAAGGGTCTGTTGCATGGAGTCAGTATCATCACTAGACTCAGAGTCACTGGGCTGTGGGATGGCCAAAGCTTTCTTTCCGATGAGATGCAAAGCTTGGATGCGGGCTCATTCACGCCTTCGGATGAGATTAGGTCGTCGATCTAATTTATGACGTTACCGCTTGGTGCTCTTTCATGGACTGGTTGCCCATACTTCAAGAAAGATTGCCCAATGGCATCTCACAAAGTTTCCTAATCAATCCACACCAATGGCGACTGTCACCATTTACCCGAACGGCATAGTTCCCTAGCCTCGAACCTTGGCGCTCCCTCCCTACAACTCGAGACCTACTGATGCCACCCCGAAAGTGTCTGGGGGAGGACTGCCAGCATCATGTCACGACATGTCACGGTACGACGCGTTTGTTTCGGGATCTTGCACGTCGCTTCCCGAAAAAGTAACGTCCGAATTCGAGACTAATGATTCCCACTACTGACAATATTAATGGCGCAAACCATAAAACAGGTTCGATGAATAGATTTTCTGGTCAAATTTGCACTTCATGCAACGGCATCAGTGAGCCAGAAGGTCTGTCAGGACATGTCTTCCGAGAAAAAGCTTTTCGTAGGACCCTTCACTGCCCTTTTTATCAACTTTTGAGAGCTCTGATTGGAGGGCAGACCGACGAACGAGCACAAGCGGTAACGTCTTAAAGTGCTCCTCTTAGTAGATGACTCCGCACGCCGCCACGATCGAACCACTCGTTTGCCGACGGTTGTGTACACGTCAAGCGAAACGAATTATCCTGCTAGCGAAGTTCGTCCGAATCGCAGACGAATTATAAGCCTTCTCAACGACTGCCATCATGCCTAGCGACTTTCCTGCGCTCCCTGGTTTTTACCAGGCACTCTTTCTCTACATTGAACCCCGTTAGTGCTCCCTTTTCATTTTTGACAGTTCGTAAATATGCTTACAACCCGTCATATAGCGTTAACTATGGCTCCTGCCTTTGTGGTTTGGTTCTTCCCCCGTGGAGCAGAATGGTTCCACTCCCAGCTCATCCCAGGTCCTCCCTCTGGTGCGCTGAACGCACGGATGATGGTGGAAACGTGGCAGCTCGGTGGTTGTATGATAGTTATCGCCATCTGCGACTCGAGTGGTTCTCATTGCCCGGTTCCGTTTTGCAGGCTATCTGCTGATAGGGTTAACAACCTCGCTCGTGTTTCGAGTGGCTCGAGATGCGCTACGTAACAACCTCGAGATCCAGGAACGTATCATTGGCGCTGGCTTGACTGCCCTCGCCGTGGTTGACGTGAGTACCACGTATTTCTTCTGGGTCTTTGAGGACTGACGACAGAAACACTATCAGGTCGCCCAGTGAGTTGGTTGTGCGTGAGCTATTTACAATAGTACTGATGGAGATGCAGCGTCCTGAGTTCGTGGATCGGCCTCCCGGAAGAATTGCGGTTTGCATTTGGCTCGTGGAACTTGATGGCTTACGGAAACATCGTTCTTGTCATTGTCATTTTAGCCATGAGGTGAGAAGTCGGCCCCGAAGGTATTGAAGATCTAACATGCTCCTCAGGTTAGCTTGGTTTGCCGGTATTGGACGACAGAGGTATTACTATGGCAAGCCAGTTCTCGAGGACAAGAAGTCAGCCTGAAAGTAGTCGCGAAACCATTTCCATGTATCAGAATGCCTACCTTGCTATCGTAAGCAAAGTCGGATGTTTCGGTGACAGTAGCTGCGTGAGATGAGTATCCATCTGTGCGTATGAACGTCGGATGTGGGGTGGAGGTTGGGTGGGTGGACGACCGAGGCGGCAGTGGGGACGTAATATTTAAGTACCCCGGAAGAGTAGGCATGGAGGGGTGAGATGTGGGCGGAGAGGACAGCACAACCGAATTTTTCGAGGCTCGCAGAGGGGCGGCGGCAGCGGGTGGTTTGCATTAATATCACAGGTAAACTAGGTTTATAGAATCTATATCGGTATGGCTGAGAAGGAAAGTGCCAGTTTGGTGAAGACTGGAAATCAGCAGAGTAAGAATACTGGTACCACTATTCCGGCCAAAGAACAAGTTGTGCAAGTGATAGTTCGCAGACCTTCTCTGTCCGCGAGCGAAAATCCTGGCTGGGCATGTTCGCTTGGATGACCTTCACATTCGGTGGACACTGAGCAATTGGGCACACGCCCTTAGTGCGGTGAGGTGGCAAGAGGCAAGAAACTGCACTAGCACCTCACCTACCCGACGGATGTCTTGAAAGCACGTCTGCCTTGTCCAGCCCATAAGACTGCCGGCTGGCAAAACTCAAACACAAACCTTCTTAACGGTCACGACCATCAGAGACTAGTGTCATGCCTCGCGACTGTACTCCCTGGCTTTTTATCATATTATTCCTCTATATCTAGCCTCGTCAGTGCTATCCTATTTCAACTTTTGAACATACCTATTGCACACATGTCGCGATAAACGTCACGGTAACTAGTACATATTCTCCCTCGGGGCGAAATGTTTCAACTTGGTAATTGTATGGCAGCTATTTGCAACCCAGGACCCTATGGGTAAACCGGGTTTATAGAATTTGTGTGTCGGTATGATGAAAGAAAATGTCAGTTGGGTGAAGGCTCGAAATCAGAATACTAGTACCACTTCTCCAGTCAAAGAACAAGCTGTGCGACAAGTGAAGTGGTGAAAAGGTGAGTGTATTCGGTTTGCCACTAGTAATTCCGCCGCGCTTCTACTTTTTCACAACAGGTGATACCACTGGGGGACTTGGTTGATTTGGCTTCTCCGGTCATCTCTAGCGTGTTGGTCGCCATAATCAAGTTGTTCTTCAAGTTCATCCGAGCTATCTTGATTAATATTAAGGATCCGTTGCATATTACTAGACCGAGAGCTGCTGGGCCGAGAACTTTCTTTGCGATGGAATAAGAAACTTGGTATCGGAGTAATTCATACCTTCAATGAAAGAAGGGTGCGGCTCGGAGGCTTTGCCTGATGACTCATGTTACAGAGTTTCCTAATCAAATTTGCGCTGCCACGATTCAGTTGTACAGTCAACTCTGTCATAACCCATACCGCTTGGGATAGGCCTAGGAGTATGGGTTACAACAGAGTATGGGTTTCGAGCGAAAGCAAAAATAGGCAGATAAATCTCGTTGAAAATGATGGTATCAACATAAAAAACAGCTATTATTGTTGAAACTGAACTATGTATGCTCGAAATAGTACAAGTCATGGGTTGTCATTAGATAGGCGATAGAGGTCGTGTGGGGCACATTGCATGCCTCATCGTTGGCACCCTTGTCCTTGTCATGTTGCAAAGGGATGGGCGATGGGTGTGGTGCCATAGGTGGGATTTGCTGCTGAGCCGCCATAGGTTGACCCGTGGTGGAATTAGCCACAAGATTCATATTAGCAGCCTTCTGGAGCGAGCAGACAAGCATCAGGAGGACCGGGTTATAACGTTACCAGTTGACGGACGGCTGACATGTCCTCCTCCAATCACAGGCCTCAAAATCGATCAAGCGAAGAATTACGGGAAGGTGCCCACACCACGCTTGGTCTGGACATGCATTCTGCGAAAAATGACAATAAAAAACTGAAAAATAATGATATATAATGACATAATTCCCTTCCCTGTAAACCAGAATGGGGTTTCAAAAATGGTATGGGTCACTACGGAGTATGGGTTATACCCTGTATGGGTTATATCAGAGTCGACTGTATACGTAAAATACCTAGTCGGTCCGCCGACTTTATTGTGCTAGCACTAATGAGACGAGCTGTCCCGCTAGCGAAGTTCGTCCGAATCGCAGACGAGTATTATAAACCCCTTCTCAACGACTGCCATCACTAGCGCTGCAACCACCATGCCCAGCGACTTTCCTGCACTCCCTGGTGTTTACCAGGCATTCTTCCTCTACCTTGAACCCCGTTAGTGTTTCCCTATTCATCGACAGTTCGTCAAATATACCTACAGCTCACGTGCCCCATCATAGTGTTAACTATAATTCCTACCTTCGTGGTTTGGTTCCTTCCCCGCGGAGCAGAATGGTTCCACTCCCAGCTCATCCCAGGCCCTTCCTCTGGTGCGCAGGATATGCGAACGACGATGGAAACATGGCAGCTCGGTAACTGTATGACAGTTATCGCTATCTGTGACTCGAGTGGATCTCATTGCTCGGTTCCGTTTTGCAGGCTATTTTCTAATAGCGTTAACGTCCTCACTCGTGTTTCGAGCGATTCAAGACGCGCTACCTAGCAACTTCGAGGCCCAGGAACGCATCATCGGCGCTAGCTTGACTGCGCTCGCCTTGGCCGACGTGAGTACCGCGTGTTTCTCCCGTGTCTTTAATGACTAATGTCCGAGATGATCAGGTCACCCAGTGAGTTGATTACGAGTAAGGTATTCGCAATCGTGCTAAGGAAAACACAGCATCCTGGTTTCGTGGATTGGCCTCCCGGAAGAATTGCGGTTTGCATTTGGCTCGTGGAATTTGATGGTTCACGGAAACATCACCTGTTTAATTTTTCATTTCGGCATGAGGTGAGAATTCTGCCTGAAAGGTATTGAAGGTCTAAGATGTTCCTCAGGTTAGCTTGGTTTGCTGGCATCGGACGACAGAGGTATTACTATGGCAAACCAGCTCTCAAGGACGAGAAATCAGCTTGAAAGTAGATCCTTGTCGCGAAGCCATTTCTACGTGTTAGAATGCCTATCTTGCTATCGGAAACAGAGTCAGATGTTTGATCGTGTATATACTTTGAATTGAGTTCAATTTGTTCCTGGCAACAGTGGGGGGCGAGGTGTTTCAGTAGAATCAGTACCCCAGAGTGGCATAGAGGGGCGGGATGTGGGCGAAGAGAACAGTGCGATCGAATTTTCGAGGCTTGCGAACGTGGGTCAGGTAAACCGGGTTTATAGATTTATGTATCAGTATGAAGGAAAGCATCAGCCGTGTGAAGATTCGAACCCGAAAGGGAGTAAGGATACTGGTACCACTTTCCGGTCAACGAGCAAGGTGTGTAAGTGAGAGTTCGCAGACCTGCTCC
>JBBPMU010000644.1:0-16548 GCA_038090475.1 Wakefieldia striispora | reverse complement strand
AAATTTTAAGGGAATGATAATCAATGATAATGGTAGATAATGGATTATATGGAATTATAATCCATTATATACCCCCCTTTGAGGATTATATAGGATTATAATCTCTTCAAAATTTCCCTGATTAGTACATGTATTTTGAAGATCACGTGATTTGACATCACATGATGTCTATTTTCTGGTATGCTCCTATGACAGTATAATTTCCTTCTGTCACGTGATCTGTCGCATGTGACCACTTCACGGCACTTGCTGATTGGCCATCGGCTGACCCTTCAGACTTCTTCCCGGTGGCCGTCTCTTTGGGAATAACCCCTTTTGGACTTATTAACTTTCTCACAAGATTCGGAGATCTTATATCTCCATGGACATGCATTTCTCATTTCCAATTTCTTCTCTTCTCTTTGATCCCCGTCCAGCGAATGGCGCATGACCCTCAGATAGGATACCGGTCCATTGATATGGTCGATGGTACGATTTCATTTCTTCTTATTCTCATTGGACAATACGATACGCACAGCATGGTCCGTGCACGATAGAGTACATGTATTTAAGTACTGGACACATCGACTGGTAACCCCAGTCTTTGCTACTTGGAATCTATTCCCCAGGATATTTTCTTCTAGGCAAGACCCCCTTAGGATCTTCTGAGGGGTTTACTGGGAAACCTTTATCTTATCTCATACACTCGTAGCTGGAGTATAACTGGTGCTCTCTTTTATACTTGTCCTGAATCTGCTCAAGACTTTGTGTCCGAGTATGACCTCTGACTTTGTGTCAAGGTCCCCCCTGTTGACTTTGCATCACAGATTCTCTTCACAGATACCCCGTCGATAGGGAAGACTTCGCCTTTGAGGTTTAGAGGTTCAACCTTCGATGATTTCCGTCTCGTTTCATATATGCTTAATCTTCTAGGTACTCAAGGACGCGACGCTCTTTTTTTCTCGGTCCACACCTTCCCTCACCAGTCATCCCAGCAATGGACCATATTGACAAGACATTCATGGACTACTCAAAAAACAACAAATATCTTCCATCCATTCATTCCACTGTCAAGCTAGCCAAGACAACTCTCAACTGCTACTACTTGTTACGATTGCGATTTACTCCAATCTAACATATATCACTTTTCACTAACTTATGCTCTTTTACTTCTCTTCATTTGTTTTCAAGTCATGTGATCTCTAGATCACATGACCTCTGACCTTATTCGATCACGTGACATCTTGATCACATGATCTAGGACATTGGCGAGTATCTTAATAGATCTCTGCCACACACTTTAACCTTATCAGGATATATTGGATCTCGGAGTATCTTTATAGATCTCGATCCTTATCTCCATGGACATGGACTCATCTTCCATTTCTAGATCTGATCGCGTATCTTGATAGATCCCGATTACGATCTCTGCCACCTCCTATCACTGGCAGTTCCCTTTCCATGAGGTACGCTTCCATTCCTACATGTGCTGCCACATCCTCATTGCGTCCTCATTGTACTTACCAATACTGCCGATACATCGGACACTTACGTATTTAGTGCTTACTACTTAGCCTTCCCTAATAAGTAGTTACAGCCACACTTGTAAAGTATTTAAGTAGTCACTGTTGAGCCTTATGCTCTCCAGTTCTTTTATTAATATCTTTCACATCTTAAACCTGCCCAAAGAAAGCTGCACTAGCATCTTTGTGACTTTATTGTTCAAGACTCGAGTGCGGTTCACACTGCGTCAAACCTCGAACTCAAGCGACTATGTCGTTTGAACCCTACGAGTTCATACCCCCGCTCCCAATCCTACTTCCATCTGACGTTAACCCTCATATCCGTTTACGGATTCTACGCTTGTTTCACTACTCTCGTACTGACAACTCAGAGGTGTATCATATTGCTATGGGTAAGCAAATGACTGGTATTATTAATGTATAACTAACAGACGCCAGTACTCCACCCATGACACAAGCTTGCATATTTCAAGGCAGTGGAATGGTCTGCTGAGTGGATTGGGACCACAGAAGAGCTGGTCAGGTCTGAGTTTGAATGAACTTACCTTGGCCACGATGACTCCAAGTTGGATGCAGGCACTGAGGATATTGAAATAATCGAACTGCAGTCTGTAAAGATGGTAAGTACTCTTCATCTCTGTTATCACACATACTCCATCTCATTGCTCCTGTGTGTCTAGGATGGTAACATATTTGACAACCTCCCTGCCCTGGCGCCTCCCAAGCCTGCTGATCTTGGCTGCGAGCTAACCCGTTATCTCTCCACAGACATTGAGCATGTCATAGATCCCATCGTGTGGTGGAATGAGCGTCGAGGTGCATACCCACGGCTCTCTCGCATGGCTCTCGACTACCTCACAGTTCCTGATGAGTTTTATCTTACTCTGTCATAGTTGTGCTGTTCTCATTTTCACAGCGACATCAATTGATGTTGAGCACTTGTTCAGCTGTGGTCGTCTCCTCCTCACACACGTTCGCTCTCGACTTTCAGCACAGTCTACATGTGTGCTGCTTTGTCTTGGGATTTGGAGTAAGCTTGACCTCATCTGGAGTGATGATGTGAGGGCTGATACGGAGTAGCACTCAAACAAACTAGAGGAGAAATGAGAGTAAGGGCACCGGCTTCTAAGGGCTTGCTGGCAACGAAGGCAGCAACGAGGGAGAGTTGAAAGTCGTGAAGGGGCGGAATGTTGAGGTAAAGAGTAATCCCAGTAAGGTGAGGAGCAATCCTTAAATCCTACCCTGGGAAGTAGAATCAAGTAGATAAGACTGGGGAAACCAGTCGACTATGTACATGGGTTTATATAGGTCTAAGTATCGTGCACAGACCATGCTGTGCGTATCATATCTGTTACGTGGGTGCGGAACAAAGACTTCACTCGAGATCCTTTCGTACTTGTAGTGTCAGCGACGACTAGGAGCAGAGTATTGGCTATCGCTCGTAAGAGAGAAGCCCGTAAGCAAAGAGGGACGGAAGACTGGAAGGGCTTAGTGCAGGAGATAAGTCAAGCGACCTTCGTCAGGAGTGAAGACTTTGCAGGCAGAAATGCGTAGAATTAGCTGAAGAGCTATCTACTACAAGTCGACCCTTTATATACTAGGGGGGTTACCATAAAGGGGAGATGCGTAAAAGGAAATCAACAAGACGCGTCGCGTCGCATGTATCGCAAAAGGGAATCAATGAAGGACGCGTAAAAGGAAATGTGGAGTCCCGTTGTCCAAGAAACGAATCGGAGGTCCATGTCCAAATGAGGAAGCAGAGAGCCGCTAAGTATAAGAGGAAAGATATAAATGGAACTTCCCGGTAGAAGCGAAGCAGAAGTCCAGGGGCATCTGTAAATGTGGGAAACAGCAGTGTTCCCATGCGAAGTCTGAAGGATATCCTAGAAGTCATGATATAGTGGGTCGTACGGACCACTATCGATGATCTCCCAAGTGAGGTCTCTATACGCCGTGGAAGAAAGGTCAAACCAGTAGCGATCATATGAATGAGTAGGAAAGAAAAACGTATCCATGTCCGTCTCTTCTTCACCATAGAGTTGTCTCCAGATGATTTCGACGTCACATTCCCAAGTATCTTCGAAATCCATAACAATATCGTCCAATGAGAAAAAGGATGAGAGAATCATACAATGCGAGGATTGCGTATCTTGAGTCATTGTCTATGTGTCAATGAGAAAAGAAGATAAGGAGAGTGCCAGGCCAATGGCAAAAGAAGAGCGGAAGATAACATATCGGCCAATTGGCAAGTGCCGTGAGTGGTCACGTGTGTCAGATCACGTGACTGAAGGAAGTTTATACTGACATAGGAGCATACCAGAAGAGGGACGTCATGTGATCGTGTGAACGAGTCACATGACACGAAATACATGTTGGTGCTCACCTTCGAGGGCTGAGCATAGCGAAGTGGTTCGTTAAGTAAAAAGTTCAATGTTGAATGATGAAATCATAACAAGGGCTGTCACTGAATTGCCGGATGTTCGAGATGGCGAAGCGGAATTTGAGGGTGGCTGGGATAGTATCATCACACGCTATTAGTATACAGTCTCAGGCTAGATAGTACTGGTAACTGTATTCATTTTTTAATTTGTTGGACACAGACATTGTGAGTTGGAGCCTTGTGTCTGGTTATACCCATGGGTATACCCGCATGGGGTATGACCCTGGGGTATGTTGGCTGGTACCCGTCCATTACCCAAGACCCGTTTGCAGGGTACAGGTTTTTGGCGGGTACGGGTATGGGTACAGCCACTGGTACCCCGGGTTTTACCCCTGCAGTTGCCTACTCTTCTTTGTCCTCCACATTACCCCCCATGGAATCTCTGTTGGAATCATCTCCCCCCATGATGTCAACACCCCTGTACTCTGCTACTCCACTGGTGCCACCTACTCTGGCTGGATGGCTGAGGCAGATGGTTGGAACGATTCTTGAGTCCCTCCATCCTTGCTCTTGTTTTTGTTCTTCTTCTATTTCACCTTCTGCTTCTTCTATGCCAGCTACCCCTCCTGCTTCCCCTTCAGCATACTTGGAAATCCCCTTGGACACTTTGCTTTCTACTTTGGACCCAGTTCCAATTTTTCTAGATAGACTTCCTCATTTCCATCAAAACATCCTCCATGCCATGATCATCTCATCACCACCCCTTGCACTCCACCTTGCAAACCTTCCCCTATCCTCTCAATCGATGGTCATCCCCCTCTTACTCCAGGCATTCTGCAACTCCCTCCTATCCTCTGAGATTCAGCAATAGTCCCCCATCCAACTCAGAGAATCTTGGGTGGCAGCCCTCTCTTATTCCATCCAGGGTACTGGAGGGATTATACTTGATGCCCTTCACCATGTTGGGTTTGGAATCTTCATCCCTACTCTCCCTTCCAACAATAACCCCTTCTCCAAACTGCACTCATCAGTCTCTCTCCTCTCCAGTGACAGGACTATCTCTCACCCTGAAATGAAGTTACACTCAAATAAAACAAAAGAGTCGATGATGCAAAGTCAAAGACAATTCCTTGACGCAAAGTCTGAGGGGAGGGGATCAAATGCAAAGTTCGATGACGAAGTCTGAATCAAAAGAGAAAAGAATAGCGTACTTGATGGTGGGGAGGAGTGATGAGTAGAATCCAAGTGAGGCGAGGAGTTATCCTTAAATCACACCCTTGGAAGTATGATCAAGTAGATAAGACTGGGGAAACCAGTCGACTAAGTACATGGGTTTAAATACTGTGAGAGGCCATGATACAAAGTAGCACTCAAATAACCCAAAGAAGAGAGAAGAAAGAGGGCACCGGGTTCAAGAGGTTTTCCGGCGACAAATGCAGCGAGTAAGGAGACGTGGAAATCGTGGAGGGGTGGAATTGTTTGAGGTAGTGAGAGTCCAAGTGAGATGAAGGAGCTATTCTTAAATCCTATCCTTGGAAGTAGAATCAAGTAGATAAGACTGGGGAAACCAGTCGACTATGTACATGGGTTTAAATACTGTAGGGAATCGTGCACGGACCAGGCTGTGCGTATGCTATCGTCCAATGAGAAAAAGAATAAGAGAATTGTATGATGCGATGATCGCGTATCTTCGGGTAAGCGTCTATGAGTCAATGGGAAAAGAAGATAAGGAGGATGCTGGGCCAATGGCAAAAGAAGAGCAGAAGATAAGTAATCGGCCAATCGGCAAGTGCTGTAGTGGTCACGTGTGTCAGATCACGTGACTGAAGGAAATTTATACTGACATAGGAGTGTACCAAAAGAGGAACGTCATGTGATCGTGTGAATGAGTCACATGACATGAATTACATGTTAGTGCTCGCCTTCGAGGGCTGAGCATAGTGAAGTGGTTTGTTAAGTAAAAAGTTCGATGAAGAATGATGAGATCATAACAGGCTGTGCATGGACCAAGCAGTGCGCATCATATCGTCCAGTGAGAAAAAGAATAAAGGAATCATGCAATGCGAGGATCGCGTATCTTCGAGTAAGCGTATATGAGTCAATGGGAAAGGAGGTCAAGGAGATTGCCGGGCCAATGGCAAAAAAAGAGCAGAAGATAAGTAATCGGCCAATTGGCAAGTGCCAGAGTGGTCACGTGTGTCAGATCACGTGACTGAAGGAAGTTTATACTGACATAGGAGCGTACCAAAAGAGGAACGTCACATGATTGTGTGAATGAGTCATGTGACACGAATTACATGTTGGTGCTTGCCTTCAAGGGCTGAGCATAGCAAAGTGGTTCATTAAGTAAAAGTTTGATGAAGAATGATGAAATCATAACACACCCAATGAGCTCCCTCAGACATACCCTTTGGGATGAACCTCTCGTCTCTACCCATTACCCGACCTATTTTATCTGCCCCCATCCCCACCTACCCAATCCAATCTGATGAGTTGGACCACACTTCCTTACCCTCTGCTGATGCCACCCCTCCCCCATATTCTCCCGACTGCCAATCTCTTCCCCAACAACCCACACCTGGACTGGATGTGCCCCATCTGGGATCTACTGGACCTGGAGCACATCTTCAAACATCCCCTACACTCAACCTTGACAGAGTCCAGGAATTTCTTACCATGCTCACTGAACTCACCAAACCCGTCTCCTCCCCCTCCAACTCTCCCACCCTGGTCCCGGTCCCCCCTCCCATCTGTCGACAAGTTTCTCACTGCTGTACTTGCTATCATTGTGGATCCTATGGCCATCTCCAGATCAGATGCCCCCACTATAGATGCACCCACTACCTCCAATCCTCCCCCAGCCACTTCTCCCATGATTGCCCCATTGACCAAGCCTGATATCCCCCCCAGACCCAACAACTTATTAATGATGATGCTCTCCCAGACTTCAATGACAAGCACATCTGAAGATAATGATTCAGTGAATCATTCTTCTGACTGGGGATCTAATGTTATAGATTTTGAAGATACATGGGAACATGACGTTGAAATCATTTGGAGTCAGCTTCTTGGTGAAGATGACATGGACATGGATACATTTTTCCTTCCTACTCATCATTATGATCACTGTTGGTTTGACATTTCCTCCACAGCTTATAGAGACCTCACTTGGGAGATCATTGATGCAGGTCAATACAACCCTATAATCCATGACTTCTAGGTTATTCTTTCAGACTTCGCATGGGAACCCATCATTTCCCACGTTTACGGATTCCCCCAGACTTCTGACTCATTTCTACTAGAAAGTCCCATTTATCTCTTTTCCTCTTATACTTAGTGGAACTCTGTTCGCTCCTTTTGGATATGGGACTCTGATTCCTTTCTTGGACATGGGACTCTGCATTTCCTTTTATGCGTATGTTTCCTTTTATGCATCACTCATTTGATTTCCTTTTACGATGCACATGATGTGATGTGTCTTGTTGATTCCCTTATTCACATCGTCCCCTTTATGATAACCCCCCTAGTACATATATAAAGGGTTGACTTGTAGTAGATAGCTCTTCAGCTAATTCTACACATTTCTGCCTGCAAAGTCTTCACTCCTGAAGAAGGTCGCTTGACTTACCTCCAGTGCTAAGCCCTTCCAGTTCTCTGTTCTCTTGTGCTTACAGGGCTTCTCTCTTATGAGCGATAGCCAATACTCTGCTCCTAGTCGTTGCTGACACTATGAGTACAAAAGGATCATGAGTGAAGTCTTTGTTCCACACCTGCATAACACTAGCTAAGGGTGGGTTTGCTGATGTATAGTAACTGTGAAAGCACTATCTATATAGGACCTCACTATGAGTACTATGACACTGTCCAGCACTGTCCAGTATTGTCCAACCACCCCCAGTTTTGCTGATGTTTACAAAAATCCAACCCACAGTGAAGAGTAAATCACCAATGACTAGAGATCAGCATGGGTATGGATCACCTATGATGGGTTGCAGGTACAGATGTCTGTGGGTACAGGTGCAGGTTGCTATATTTGGACCCATGGGTACAAACCCATGAGCAGTACCCATGAGTCTTTTACCCCATATCTCATCACCGTCACAGTTGTTCAATTTGCAGCTTCAAAGCCATTGAAATGGATCATATTTGATCCATATCACCTGACTTTGGGGCTGTGTTCTGCCTTGACACTTTCTGACTTCACCTCCTCCTCCTCCTACCCCCTTGGACCATTCTCACACTGTATCTTGTCGCAATCACCACCATTTGATTTGCAGCTTCAGAGCCATTGAAGTGGAACACATCTGGCCCATTTTGCATGGCTTTGGGTCTGTGTTTCTATCTTAAAACTTCTCGACCTCACCTCCTCCTCCTACTACCCTGTTATGGATTTTGAAGATACTTGGGAACGGGACGTCGAAATCATCTGGAGACAGCTCTCTGGTGAAGAAGATATGGACCCGGATACGTTTTTCTTTCCTACTCATTCTTACGATTGCTATTGGTTTGACCTTTCCTCCACGGTGTATAGAGACCTCACTTGGGAGATCGTCGACAGTGGTCAATATGATCCACTTTACCACGACTTCTAGGATATCTTTCAGACTTCGCACAGGAACACTGCCGTTTCCCACATTTACGGATGCCCCTGGACTTCTGACTCCCTTCTACCGGGAAGTCCCATTTATCATCTTTCCTCTTTTACTTAGCGGCTCTCCGCCTTCCTTTCTTGGACACGGCTCCCCGCTTTCCTTTCTTGGACACAGGACCCCGCATTTCCTTTTACGCATATGTTTCCTTTTACACGTCCTTCGTTGATTCCCTTTTACAATACATGTGACACGATGTGTCTATTTGTCTCTATTTGTACCTCATAGTATAAATACCCGCCGATGTACTAGAATAGCTCTTCAGCTAATTCTATGCACTTCTGCCTGCAAAGTCTTCGCTCCTGAAGAAGGTCGCTCAACTTACCTCCTGCACTAAGCCCTTCCAGTTCTCTGCCTCTCATCGCTGATGGGCTTCTCTCTCACGAGCAATAGCCATATACTCTGCTCCTAGTCGTCGCTGACACTACGAGTACGAAAGGATCTCGAGTGAAGTCTTTGTTCCGCACCCGCATAACATACCCCCTTGGACCATTTTCACCCCATATCTTGTTGCCATCGCCACCATTCATTTCCCTGCTTCAAGGCCATCAAAATGGGTCACATCTGATCTGTTCCGCACGTATTTGGGGCTGTGCTTCCTCTTCGACACTGCCTGGCTTCACCTCCTCCTCCTCCTACCCCCTTGGACTGTTTTCACAACATATCTCTGTCGAGATCATGGTATTTCATCTTCAGATTTTTCATCTCCAGATACCCTGATCTTAGATCAATCTCTGATCTGATCTATTGTTTCTCAGATGGAACAATCTTTAGATTGATTCCAATGTTCTAGACTCATATTGAAATACATATGAGGGTGCAACCCTAGAACATTCTGACAAACACCCTTGTCCACTATCATGTCTTCTTATTTCATATGATAGCAGATAACTTATCTCTCTATTCTTGTTATCATTGCTTATCATCCTATTAGGACACTCACAGCCTTTCTAGGTAGATAAGACCATTTACTATATATGTACTCTCTGTACAGTATATGTTACGAACCCTATATTTTATTTCTGAAAGATGCTACCTTTCACTAAAACACTTTTAAACTTTATTCAGAAACTCACCTTCTTGCGGCAATCCGATTGAAGAACACCGTCTACATGTATTTCGTCTATTACGTGACTTGATGCCATGTGACGTCTCACTATTGGTACACTCCCGTAACAGTATAATTTCCTTCTGTCACGTGATCTGTTGCATGTGCATCAGGGAAATTTTGAAGAGATTATAATCCTATATAATCCTCAAAGGGGGGTATATAATGGTTTATAATTCCATATAATCCATTATCTACAATTATCATTGATTATCATTCCCTCAAAATTTCCCTGATGTGACCACTTCGTGGCACTTGCCGATTGGCCATCAGTCGAGACTTCAGACTTATTCCCAGTGGCCGTCTCTTTGGGAATAACCCCTTTTGGACTTATTATCTTTCTCACGAGATTTGGAGATCTCTTATCTCCATGGACACGTTTCTATTTCTTCTCTTCTCTTTGATCCCCGTCCAGCGAATGGCGGATGACCCTCAGATAGGATACCGGTCCGATTGATATGGCCGATGGTACGATTTCATTTCTTCTTATTCTCATTGGACACTTAGGATATGCATGGCATGGTCCGTGCACGAACATGTACAGTATTTACATCAGTGAAATTTTGAAGAGATTATAATCCTATATAATCCTCAAAGGGGGGTATATAATGGATTATAATTCCATATAATCCATTATCTACCATTATCATTGATTATCATTCCCTTAAAATTTCCCTGATGTAAGTAGTTGAAGCTTCGACTGGAAACCCCAGTCTTAGCTATTTGGAAATACATTCCCAGGTGTTTTTCTTCTAGGCTGGACCCCTTAGGATATTCCAAGGGGCTACTGGGAAACTACTACTCTCATTTACACTCCTAGCCAGAGGATAAAGTGGCGCTTCACTTTCACCCAGAAATACGACGTTACCCCATTGAAGGGAAGACTTTGCCTTTGAGGTTTGAGGTTCAACCTTCAACGATTCTGTCTCATTTCAGTATATAAGACAGAGAGTCTCCCTCAGAGCTCTCTAACCAGACAGTGAACTACATTTGCTTTCCTCCATACTTTGCACCTCACAAAGGGACCACTCCTCCTGCTTGATTTACCTCGATCAACACTAGTGAGTTGTCTCTCTAGTGTCCATAACCTCTGCCCTTTCACCCTTGCTGTGCAAAAGCCTAGTCACTTAGGTGATTAGAGATCAGAGCAATCACCTAGTTCGATTGCTTTAATCTCATCGCCATCACCACCGTTTGATTTGCAGCTTCAAACCCATATAATTGGGTCATATCTGACCCGTTTAGCATGGCTTTGGGGCTGTGTTTCTGCCTTAATGCTTCTTGACCTTGCCTCCTCCCCTACCCTCTTGGACCATTTTCACCCCTTATCTTGTTGCCATCCCCACCATTCTATTCACTGTTTCAAAGCCATCGAAATGGGTCACATCTGGTCCATTTCGCATGGCTTTGGGGCTGCGCTTCCTCTTCAACACCCCCTGACTTCATCTCCTCCTCCTCCTACCTCCTTGAACTGTTTTCACCCTGGATCTCATTTCCATTGCTGCTGTTTGATTTGCAGCTTCAAAGCCATCGAATGGGTCATATCTAACCCATTTCGCATGGCTTTGGGGCTGCATTTCTGCCTTAACGCTTCTCAACTTCACCTCCTCCTCCCCTACCCTCCTAGACCTTTTTCACCCCATATCTCGTCGCTATCATAGCCATTCGATTCACGGCTTCAAAGCCATTGAAATGGATCAAATATGATCCATTTCAGGTGGCTTTGGGGCTGTGTGTCCTCTTCAACACTCACCAACATCTCCTCCTCCTCCTTACCCCCTTGGAACCACTTTCACCCTGTATCTCATGGCCATCACAGCTGTTCGATTTGCAGCTTCAAAGCCACCAAGCCTCATCATATCTGATGAGGTTTGAATGACTTTGGAGCTGCAATTCATGCTCACCCATGTGCCCACAAGTTCTGTAGGTTACCTGTCACACCCATCAGGGGCACCTGCAGGATATAAAACCCATGGATCACATGTGTACAGGTTTTGACAGGTCAGATATGGGTTGACACCATGACACCCATGGGTTAACCCATGCAGAACCCTACCAATGACTGAACAGGGTAGTGTTGTCTCAGCTTGAAGCTGGTATTTTTTATCTCACCCATTTTATTGTCAATTGCTATTGTATCAAGGTCAATGTGTAGCCTTTAGTGGTAGTTATCACTCCTTAAACATTTCTAGAGATTGGTCCAGTCACTCTTGAGTTATGTATGTCATTAAGCTGTTCTACAGCTTGAACAAAGCCAACACTAACATAACTCAATTATATGCAATATTGTTACCTATTGGCTGAATCAAATTGCATAATTCTTTTTGCAGGTGGTAGATATAAACACAGGCTATGATTCATCTACTGACACTTTACATTTTTATGAAGAAATGAATATGCTACATTCAAAAAGCTGTGAGAAAGCTAAGAAAAGCCAGAAGCCAAGCTGAGGCAACACTAGAACAAGGTAGACATCAGTTTGTAGCAAAGCAGTCTAGCAAACAACAGACAAGACAATCAAACCAGTCCTTCAGTAAGCATTGGGAGACCATCCAATTGGTACTAATGAAAGCCTACACCACATGTAGTTTGACTAGCAAAACCCAAATGAAGTGATGAGCAAAGTGGTCTCACTAACAATGAGTCTATTGATCAGTTGACAACATTAGTTAGCTTTGTAGACCATTCATTAGTAGTGCATTCATAAAGCTCAAGCTATGTAGCTTGGTTCATTACCAAAATCTGACCCACAATGAAGAGTAAATCACCAATGACTGAACAAGATAGACATCAGTTTGTAGCAAAGCAGTCAAGCAAACAATAGACAAGTTGATCAAACCAGTCCTTCAGTAAGCATCAGGAGACTGTCCAATTGGTACTACTGAAAGCCTACACCACATGTAGTTTGACTAGCAAAACCCTAATGAAGCAACAAGCGAAGTGGTCTCACTAACAATGAGTCTATTGATCAGTTGATGTCATTAGTTAGCTTTGTAGACCATTTATTGGTAGTGCATTCATAAAGCTCAAGCTAGCTTAGTTCATTACCAAGATCCAACCCACAGTGGAGGGTAAATCAACAACACTCACATTTAGCAAATCTATCTGTTATGGATTTTGAAGATACCTGGGAATGGGATGCCAAAATCATTTGGAGACAACTCCTTGGTGACAATGATATAGACATGGATACATTTTTCCTCCCTACTCATCACTATGATCATTCTTGGTTTGACCTTTCTTCTATGGCGTATAGAGACCTCACTTGGGAGATCATTGACTCTGGTCAATATGACCCAGTGATACATGATTTCTGATCTTTGCACGGGAACACTGCCATTTCCCACATTTATGGATGCCCCCAGACTTTTGGCTTGCTTCTACCAGGAAGTCCCATTTATCTCTTTTCCTTTTATACTTAGCAGAACTCCACCTCTCCTTTTGGACATGGAACTCTGCATTTCCATTTATGCGTACATTTCCTTATATGTATCTTTCATTGATTCTCTTTTATGATACATGCAATGTGATGCATCTTGTTGATTTCCTTTTATGCATCATCTCTTTATGGTAACACCTGTAGTATATAAAGGGGTCGACTTGTAGTAGATAGCTCTTCAGCTAATTCTACACATTTCTGCCTGCAAAGTCTTCACTCCTGAAGAAGGTCGCTCAACTTACCTCCTGTGCTAAGCCCTTCCAGTCTTCTGTTATGCGGGTGTGGAACAAAGACTTCACTCGAGATCCTTTTGTACTCGTAGTGTCAGCGACGACTAGGAGCAGAGTATATGGCTATCACTTGTGAGAGAGAAGCCCCAGTGAGTAACAAGAGATGGAAGACTGGAAGGGCTTAGTGCAGGAGGTAAGTCGAGTGACCTTCTTCAGGAGTGAAGACTTTGCAGGCAGAAATGCATAGAATTAGCTGAGGAGCTATCTACTACAAGTCGACCCTTTATATACTAGGGGGGTTACCATAAAGGGAGATGCGTAAAAGGAAATCAACAAGACGTGTCGCATTGTGTGTATCGTACATAAAAGGGAATCAACGAATGACACATAAAAGGAAACATACACATAAAAGGAAATGCAGAGTCCCATGTCCAAAAGGAGAAGCAGGGGTCCGCTAAGTATAAAAGGAAAAGAGATAAATGGGACTTCCCGGTAGAAATGAGTCAGAAGTCCGGGGGCATCTGTAAACATGGGAAATGGCGGTGTTCCCATGCAAAGTCTGAAGATAATCTTAGAAGTCATGGAATAGCAGGTCATATTGACCACTATCGATGATCTCCCAAGTGAGGTCTCTATACACCGTGGAAGAAACGTCAAACCAATAGCGATCATAAGAATGAGTAGGAAGGAAAAACGTATCCATGTCCATATCGTCTTCACCAGAGAGTTGTCTCCAAATGATTTTGACGTCGCATTCCCAGGTATCCTCGAAATCTGTAACATCTTCTGTCTCTCTTGCTAACTTTGGGACTTCTCCCTTACAGGCAACAGTCAATACTCTGCTCCAGGACATCACTGATCTCCTTGAGTACAAAGGATCACAAGTGAAGTCTTTGTTCTGCACATGCATAACAAAAGAATTAGCTTGTCCCTAGATTGCTACTATGCATGGGATCTGACCCACTTCACACCATGTATCAGTCTCCTCAGGAAGAGGACTCCTCAGACAACAAACACCACCCTACTGCTGCCCCCTATTCGAATCCCTACCAGTCAGCTTGACCCTCTGGAACTTTGACCCCATGCTCTCCCACCCAATCTTCTTCTTGACAATGAGTAACCAGACCTTTGCAAGTACCCTCCCCTGATACTAGACAAGGACCCCTTCTGAATGTTACTCCCACCTTCACCCCTGTCCCTTCACCCCTTGGAGCATCCCCTGCCTTATCCCCTCTACAGTTCCAGTCAACTCTCCCATTCTCCCAGCATACCCCTACCTCCAAGAGCTCTCCTCAGTTCCCCAGTCATTCTCCATCCCCCAGCAGCATGTCTACATCTCAAGATGAACTGAAGGTGGCTTGCCCAGAACCTTTCTCTGGCAAGAGTGAAGATGCCTCAAGATGGTTGTTAGCATTGAAGGCCTATTTCGCTATCCACATGGCCAAGTATGATGACAAGAAGATCGTGATCACTCTCCTCAATAGGATGAATGTTGGACACAGTGCCACTGATGTGAAGTGTCACTCAAACAAAACAAAGAAGACAGAAAACTTAACAAGGCAGGCTCTAAGGGTGTGCCAGACACGAACTGAGCAACAAGAAGATCAAGGTATGGGGAGAAGGATATGATGAAGAGGGGAGGGTCCAAGTAGGTAGAGGAGCTATGTATCCTTAAATCACACCCTTGGAAGTATGATCAAGTAGATAAGACTGGGGTTACTAGTTGCAATGTCCCTACTTAAATAGTGTCTAGGTATCGTGCACAGACCATGTAGTGTGTATCCTATTCATGTAAGTCCAAAGTGGTGAGAGGGATAGAAATTCGAAAGGGGAAATCATGTGATACAAGGATTGCATATCCTGAGTCATCATCTATGAGTAAAGATAAAGGTGATAAGGAAGAGCCAATAGCAGAAGAAGAGCAGAAGATAGGCTATTGGCCAATTGGCAAGTGCTGCAAGTGGTCCATCAGCAAACTGGTCATACTCTGTGCAGATCTATAGAGATATATATAGTCTCACAGGGATTACAGTGAGGTACCTAGTATTCCAGATCTCCACAGACCTGTTAAAGCCCTGTGCACAGTTCTACCAAACAACTTCAGACAGCAAACTTGAAATTATGCTTGTGTACAGACCACACAAATCTGCAGACATGTTCTCACAGGATTGGAAAGACAGCAAATAGTAACACAGATATTGTATTATTGTACTAGGCTTTACCACTAGTACACCATACCCGAAAACAGAAAGGCACCAGGAACACAAAAACTGAAGCAAAATCTAATAACAGAGTCCAGATCCCAATGAACATCCTGGCAAATCAATCAAGGACAGGGAGAAAATCATCTTCGAATGCAATGATATTGCCAGGATCATTAGCAGGCACCCTATGGAAACATGTTAGGACATTTAATCATGATAAATAAGATGTACCCGGCAGAACTCGCCCATTCTGTTATGAACCTGTACTTTTCCCCTTTATATGAACACTACTTATTTTCTTCTTTTATCTTTCAACTAGGACATCCACCCTTCGCAACAGGATCCCTCGAAGAATCCTGCTAACATGTATTTTGAACCACGTGACTTCATGTGACTTACTGGTACACTCTTGCCTCAGTATAATTTCCTTCATCACATGATCTGAGGCATGTGACCTCTTGCAGCACTTGCCGATTCCTGGAAGACAGGACTTTCCATGGTGGTATACAAATTCTTTTCAGTCCATGTGATCTGCCACACGTGTGATGCCTTTCAGCCAACTTTGGCCAGACAGACATTGGACTGTTGCTTATCTTGGACTAACTTGGGGCTTATCTTTGACCGTTACCCCACAGATACTTTCGAACTTCTTTCCTTCTTTTTCTCAGGAGATTCCCTGATTGTGACCATATCAGAAGACACATGCCATGGAGAGCTGTGTATGGACTTCTATCTTTCCCTTTGACTCATTGGACATTACTAAAGATATGCTGCCTTCAGGTGGTATGACTTTGGACTTACTGTATTAGGATACGCACAGCTTGGTCTGTGCACAGACTCTTGTACTATAAGTAGTTAGACAATTCAACTGGTAACCCCAGTCTTATCCATTTGATCATAGGTCCCCAATGTTACGGATTTCGAAGATACTTGGGAACGAGATGTCGAAATCATTTGGAGACAGCTCTCTGGTGAAGAGCCTACGGACATGGATACGTTTTTCTTTCCTACTCATCACTATGATCGCTATTGGTTT